>JAVJIF010012158.1:0-130289 GCA_038442645.1 Agave tequilana | reverse complement strand
ACACAAAACTAATGAAGCTCTTGATACCAAAAATAAACATAACATATGTTATTTAAATGATGCTTTTGATACCAATTGAACTTTAATAAAACATAAAACATACATACACAAACATGTACACAAACATGCATATAAACTACAAACTCAAATTCTTCTCCCCCTTTTTGTCAATCATCAACAAAAGGGTAAAAATAAAATGTTCTCCCCCTTTTGTTCAAAAAAAAGAATCAATAAAGGGTGACATAAAACATGATACCAATTCAAAAAAAACTGTCAATGAAGTGCATAAATGATATCAATTGAAATGAGTATAAAAACATTTTAAGGAATGCCTATATCAAATGATACCAATTGAAATAAAGGTAAACGAGGCATTAAAAAATTAATTTTGAATACCCAATTGAAATTTAAACATAACAAATTTTGAATTTCCAACAAAGATTTTGATACCAATTGTAAATATTTTTCATTTTGAACATATGATACCAAATTGAAATTTTCAATCATAAAGTATGTGAGGGAAATCAAATACCAAATGAAAGATGAAATACAAGTTTTCTCCCCCTTTATGAAATACCAAATGAAACAATGAATAAGCTTGTATATGGATACCAATTGAAAACAAGTCAATTGAAACAAGATAGTTCATTATAAAACAAGCTTTATCATGATCAAAATTTGTGCTCTAAGATATATGATATAATAAGCACAAATAAAAACATATATATGTACGAAAAAATTTGATACCAATTGATATTGATACTCTTTGAAGTGAAAGCATACATACATACAAATATATGAGTATACAAAAATGTCAATATTGATACCTATGTTGGCCAAAGGCCTTCCACTCTAGTTTTGATGATGACTCATTCATGTAGTTATGTTTATTAAATATCTGTGATTCTAAGTTCAGATCATTAGCAAGATATTAGTTGATGATTAGCTTCAACATGAAGTGTTTGGAAGCTTATCATGGTGATTGGTGCCAAAGCTTAAAGATCATACCTTTGCACTCGGTGGATCGCGTTTGGGAGCAAGTCTTCTTGATGACTCAAAGACTTAGGTATCCATAGTTTAGTTAGTGTGTTTTAGATCCATTTGTAAAGCTTAGTATAGTTGATATGCTCAAGTTTCACAATACACACATAAATTCAATATGTTTGGTTTTGATTGAATCGGTGTTGGATTTCAAGGCTTGACACCTTCTATAGTTATTATCATAACTTTTTATTTTTTATATTCAAATAACATGATTAACTTGCATTTCAAAGATAAATTCAGATCTAAATTTCTTATTCAATAACCATTTCTGATTCTAATTTTAAAGTTGTCAAATATTGGTTGAAATCTGTTCTTGTTCTGAAAACAGTTTACAGTTTCTGTTTTGACACCTTTTAGTATTTTATTGATAACTTTCAATTCTGAATTGATATGATTTGATTTAAGTTGTATTAGAAAGAAGACTTCAATATCTACAAATTCATACTATATATTTATTCCCAAATTCGAACGTTTTTAGACCTCAAAAAGGTGTTCCAATCTGACCTATTTTGCTGTCTGCCAGGCTGGGCGGTCGACACGGACGGTCGACGGGACAAGCGGCCAGTCGACCGGACGTGCACAAACCGTGCACGTCGGCTGTTTCTGTAGACGGTCGACCGTGCGGTCGATCGACTGTGACCAGATTGGTCTCTGCTTGTTTGGGTCGACCGCCAGGTCGACCGGCAGCTGTCAACGGTCATATTTTGACCGTTTGACGGTCGACCGGGCGGTCGACCGCCAGGCCTGTCAGGCTGACACGTCATCCTAACGGCTAGTTTTGAATTTGGCCTATATAAACCCCATTGTTTGGAGTTTCTCCTCAAGATTTTTATGCCAAAATTTCCTGACCTTTACTAGTGTTTTAACAGGTTTTCAAAAGAGTTTTGTGCAAAAAGGATTCATTCATTTTGTTTTAGGTTTTTGAAAAATCAAAGAAAATAGGATGGGATTTTGTATTGGCTTTCATTCTTTATCTTTTATAAGAAATTTCCCAAGTGTTTTCTTTGAGTTCTTGTTTTCAAAACACCTAGTTTTTCACACTTGAGCTATCACCTATCCTAATCTACTAGGATCCTTTTTGTTTTGTGGAAAAGAGAAAAAGAGAAGTGTTTGAGGTTGTTGTTTGTAAACCTCATAGTTGTAAACCCTCTTGTTCTTTGTATCCCTCTTTCGTAGAGGTGATCGGAGTGGTGTTGGATCCCTCTTAGGTAGAGGTGATTGTGTTGGTTGTTGGCTACGGGTATTATCCCTCTTCGGTAGAGGTGGATTGTGGTTGTATAGCCTCGGTGGCTTTGTAAGGTTGAGAGAGGAGTTTGGTACTCCTATAGTGGATTGGGAAATCCTACACGGTGGTGTAGGCGGGGATGTAGAGCTGGGTGCTCGAACCTCGAAACAAATCTTTGTGTTAGCGTTTGATCCATTGTCTCTCTAACCCTTACTCTCTTTACTTTGTGCAAGCATCATTCTTTCATTGCATACATATCTTATTCATTGCTTGTGTTGCCTTGCATCTTTCATATTGCAATTCATCTTTATTTGCTTGGCTTGATTGTGTGTGTGAATCATATTGCCATATACTTGATTGCTTGGATTGCTTGTGTGTGTGTGCCTAACTTATACTCATCCAACAAGAGCTTCACATAGCACCTCAACCCATTTCAAGGGGAATCAAGAGGAGTTAGTCCAGAGCCCTGCAAAGGGAATTCGGCTACACTTGTTGTATTGTATTAAGTTTGTGCAACATTTGCATTAGCTTCCGCATTTAGAGCACTTAGTTTTGCATTTGTATTCTAGATTAGCAATTACACCTATTCACCCCCCTCTAGGTGTCTTTTCAATTGGTATCAGAGCTAGTGCTCCTGATATTAGGCTTAACATCCTAGGAGTGAGATCCATTTGCTTGCTAATCTTTCATTTGCATTTGCTTGTTTGCATACATATAGTTTACCATGGACTTCATGACCCCACCTAACTTTGACCCTTCCAACATTGACATTTGGAAGTATAGGATGTCCATGTATTTGAAAACCCTAGGCTTGCATGTCTTTCTTGCCGCTACCAAGAAATGCTATCTTGGTAATGGTAATCATATAGGGGCCAATGCACAAGCCCTTGAGGCTATTAGAAGCACTTTACCTAAAGATTATCTTATGCGTGTTTCTAATATTGATTCCGCTTTTGCAGTGTGGAATCTATTGTCAACAATAACCACCACCTCCGAGCTTCAAGTGCAAATCCAAAAGGAAGAGGAATCTAGTGGAGAATCCGAATCTCAATGCTTCATGGTCCAAGGGAATGACTCCCTTGAGGTACAATCAGAAACTCTATTAGATAGTGATGATTGCTCTAGTTCTTCAAATGATCATATTGACCCCCATGCTTTAAATGAAGAACTATCTATTGTTTGTGAAAAACTAATAGAAAAATATAAGGTTTTGAAAAGAAGAGTCTAGAAATTGAAAAAGAAAATAAAAATTTGCATTCTAGACTTGATTGTGTTTTGCAAGAGAAGGTTGAGGTCTATAATGAAAGGGATTCATTGAGATCTAAATTAGACCTTGCTCTAAAAGAAAATAACTTTTTGAAAAATAAAATGATTGCCATGTTCTTTTGAAGAAAAATGAAAATTTGACTTCAAAAGTAGATTTTATTTTAAAGAGAATGTTGCTTTGAAAAATAAAATTATTTCTATTTCAAATGATTTGGATGCTTGTTTAAAGAAAAATGAAGTTTTGCAACATAAGATAGATGCACATGTTTGCCATGCTAGTGTAGCCTCTTCATCTAGTCTACCTAATGCATGTACCTCTTCTTCTAGGATTAATGATGATATTTGTTTATGAAAGAAGAGAGTAGATTGTTTGGGCTCCACTATGAGCCAATGTGCCATGAATCATACACGCTTGGAATCCTTGGTTCGAAAGAAGCAAGTTCCATCTTTTCATGCACACCCTCCACGGCATACACATGCTCCTCACGGACACCATCACACGTATGCTCATGTGTACACTTGTACACATTGTGGTCGTAAGGGCCATCTTGCTAGATTTTGCTATGATAGATTACATACTCCAAATTTAGCAAAGAATTTTTTTGGGTTAGAAATGAGACTAACCCCATGGACCCAAAAGACAATGGGTACCAAAGACCACCCCTCCTATTTTCGATGTAGGTGTGGGCTCTCACATGACGTGAGAGTGATGACACCTTGGAGTGAATGCGTTCCGAGCTTCATGGAAATCAATTGGATGCATCACTTTCAAGGGAAGTTTGGTGGAAAGGACCACCATGTTTTGGAGACAAGGAGAGTTGCCTTCTAGGGTTTGGTAACAATTCCTAACTCCTTATTATTGTTTACATGCTTTCATATTCATTTGTTTTATAGCATGTTTTCATTGTCTATGGATTAGTATGTACATGCCATGTTTATTAGATCCTTGACATACATGTATAGTATTTGAGACACACTTGCTTATATGAACCCATATTTAGTGTTCTCACCTTTTGTTTAGCTATAATGTACATCATGAATGTAATACATGTGAATTTACATAGTAATCATGTTTTAGTTTTCTCATGATGATTTTTTGTTGTTTTATGCTTTATGTGGTATAAACTAGTTTAGATGTAGATTTTATCAAAACTTGCATGTATGCATGTACACATAGTGAGAACAAATTGACTTTTATATGTTTGCACTTCATGCTCATTTGTACCCACTATATGCACATGTATAAGCTAGTTTTGATGATTCCTTCATTTATACTTGCTATGCCTATTTTCATGTTTTTACTTCATGTATATGTATTTTGAATTCAAACCTAATAAATATACATGTATACCCATGAGTCTTTTGCCTTCATGCAAATACTTTTAATAGACTCGTTTACGGTTGGGATATGTATGTATATTGTTAAATTTGGATGAATCATACATATACCTAGAAGTTTGATAAAAGAATTTTTGATGAATCTTTGCTTGTTTTATATAGCAAAATAATATTCGTGTTTGTTTTGATACTTCATGTTTTGAATATATGTTTAGATGTTAGTTTTCATTAAGACTAGGATTTATATTTGTACATATGATGGGCTACAAATAAATCTATATATATTTGGGATTGAATGCTTGTTTGTTCCCATTAGATGTGCTAGTATAGTCTAGTTTTGATGATTCATACATTTTAAACTTGTATTCCATTTTTGGTATTTATTTTTATGATTATGAGTTTTCATTTCATGTATATGTATATTTTGCCAAACTTGAAGATATACATGTATACCCCTTGAGTCATTTGCCTTTCATGCAAATATCTATTATGGACTCAAAGTGTGTTTAAGGGATATGTATGTATACTTCTTGTGTTGACAAATCATACATATACCTTGAAAAGAATTGGTATCAAATTGTTTTAATGAAAAGCTAAATTTTCATACTTTTCATGCTTTTCATGTTTTCTTTGAATTGGTATTTAAACTTCATGTATATGTTTACCTTGTCCAAACTATTAGATATACATGAATATCCTTTTTGAGCCACGTGCCTTCATGCATATATCCTTGTGGACTCGTTTGTATCTTGGATATGTATGTATACTTTGGTTTGTATTAGACATACATATGCCTTGAAGATTAAATAATATTAATTTTTAGTTTTCTTGTTTAAAGGAATAATTGAACTTAATTGAACAAATTTTCATGATTGTGATCTCCATACTTGACTTGTACACTCACATTTATTATTTGCTCATGTTTTGTTTTCATGAGACATTTTTATGCTTAATTGGATTAGAGTGTTGATTATCATGTGGATTTCATTTTTATGAAAATGATTTGTATTTATTCCTTACTTGAAGGATTTCGTACTAGTTAACAAAACTTTTCATTTTAACTAGTTCGTTTTCTTCGTTATAATATGAGATATACACTTGACCCTATTCTTTCAATTGGTATCATTGAACACTTTCAATTGATATCAATTTTGATCTTTTTGTATACTCATATATGTTTTGTATATGTATGCTTACTCTTTCAAGAATATCAATGTCAATTGGTATCTTACTTTCATACATATATATCTTTATGCTAAGCTTGAAAATTTTCTAATGTTTGATTTGTTTTCAATTGTATTTTAACAAGCTTATGCATATGTTTAGTTGGTATTTCATAAAGGGGGAGAAAACTTGATTTTGTCCTTCAATTGGTATTTGATTCCCACTCCCTTACTTTATGTTAAAATATCGTTTCAAATTGGTATCATATGCTTAAAAGAACATATTTCTCTTAATGATATCAAGATGTTTATGTTGAGTGTTTTTAATTGGTATCTCAAAATTTTGTTTAAGAAAAATATATACTTTTGATTTACATTGCTTATATGTTTTATTTCAATTGGTATCAATATGCACTTTATTGTCACATCTTAAATTGGTATCACATTTGTTTTGATTACCCCTTCTTGATCTTTTTGTTTTGACAAAAAGGGGACGAAAAAAAAAATGTGTTTTATGTTTTTACCCCTTTGTTGATGATTGACAAAAAGGGGGAGAAAGATTTTGAGTTATAGAGTTTATATATGTATGCTTACATTTTTGCATATATGATGTTTTAATTGGTATCTAGAAGCATGTTTTATTTTGAATATTTCATTGGTATCTAGAGCACCATGTTTATATGCATTGTCATTCATTGCATACTTATTGTTTATTTGTTTATGCATGAGTTAAGGGGGAGCTTCTTTGAAGCTTAACTTTAATCCATGCATATATAACTCCATGAGTTTTGTCATCATCAAAAAGGGGGAGATTGTTGGCCCAAAGGCCTTCCACTCTAGTTTTGATGATGACTCATTCATGTAGTTATGTTTACTAATAATCTTGTGATTCTAAGTTTCAGATCATTAGCAAGATATTAGTTGATGATTAGCTTCAACATGAAGTGTTTGGAAGCTTATCATGGTGATTCCGGTGCCAAAGCTTAAAGATCATACCTTTGCACTCGGTGGATCGCGTTTGGGAGCAAGTCTTCTTGATGACTCAAAGACTTAGGTATCCATAGTTTAGTTTAGTGTGTTTTAGATCCATTTGTAAAGCTTAGTATAGTTGATATGCTCAAGTTCACAATACACACACATAAATTCAATATGTTTGGTTTTTGATTGAATCGGTTTTGGATTTCAAGGCTTGACACCCTTCTATAGTTATTATCATAACTTTTTATTTTTATATTCAAATAACATGATTTAACTTGCATTTCAAAGATAACTTTTAGATCTAAATTTCTTATTCAATAACCATTTTCTGATTCTAATTTTAAAGTTGTCAAATATTTGGTTGAAATCTGTTCTTGTTCTGAAAACAGTTTACAGTTTCTGTTTTGACACCTTTTAGTATTTTATTGATAACTTTCAAATCGGAATTGATATTGATTTGATTTAAGTTGTATTAGAAAGAAGACTTCAATATCTACAACTTCATACTATATATTTATTCCCAAATTCGAACGTTTTAGACCTCAAAAATGTGTTCCAATCTGACCTATTTTGTTGTCTGCCAGGCTGGGCCGGTCGACACGGACGGTCGACCGGGACAAGCGGCCAGTCGACCGGCCGGTCGACCGGACGTGCACAAAACCGTGCACGTCGGCTGTTTCTGTAGACGGTCGACCGTGCGGTCGACCGACTGTGACCAGATTGGTCTCTGCTTGTTTGGGTCGACCGCCAGGTCGACCGGCAGCTGTCAATGGTCATATTTTTGACCGTTTGACGATCGACCGGGCGGTCGACCGCCAGGCCTGTCAGGCTGACACGTCAGCCTAACGGCTAGTTTGAATTTGGCCTATATAAACCCCATTGTTTGGAGTTTCTCCTCAAGATTTTTATGCCAAAATTTCCTGACCTTTACTAGTGTTTTAACAGTGTTTTCAAAAGAGTTTTTGTGCAAAAATGATTCATTCATTTGTTTTAGGTTTTTGGAAAAATCAAAGAAAATAGGATTTGGGATTTTTGTATTGGCTTTCATTCTTTATCTTTTACAAGAAATTTCCCAAGTGTTTTCTTTGAGTTCTTGTTTTCCAAAACACCTAGTTTTCCACACTTGAGCTATCACCTATCCAAATCTACTAGGATCCTTTTTGTTTTGTGGAAAAGAGAAAAGAGAAGTGTTTGAGGTTGTTGTTGTAAACCTCATAGTTGTAAACCCTCCTTGTTCTTTTGTATCCCTCTTTCGTAGAGGTGATTGGAGTGGTGTTTGGATCCCTCTTAGGTAGAGGTGATTGTGTTGGTTGTTGGCTACGGGTATTATCCCTCTTCGGTAGAGGTGGATTGTGGTTGTATAGCCTCGGTGGCTTTGTAAGGTTGAGAGAGGAGTTTGGTACTCCTATAGTGGATTGGGAATCCTACACGGTGGTGTAGGCGGGGATGTAGAGCTGGGTGCTCGAACCTCGAAACAAATCTTTGTGTTAGCGTTTGATCCATTGTCTCTCTAACCCTTACTCTCTTTACTTTGTGCAAGCATCATTCTTTCATTGCATACATATCTTATTCATTGCTTGTGTTGCCTTGCATCTTTCATATTGCAATTCATCTTTATTTGCTTGGCTTGATTGTGTGTGTGAATCATATTGCCATATCCTTGATTGCTTGGATTGCTTGTGTGTGTGTGCCTAACTTATACTCATCCAACAAGAGCTTCACATAGCACCTCAACCCATTTCAAGGGGAATCAAGAGGAGTTAGTCCAGAGCCCTGCAAAGGGAATTCGGCTACACTTGTTGTATTGTATTAAGTTTGTGCAACATTTGCATTAGCTTCCGCATTTAGCGCACTTAGTTTTGCATTTGTATTTCTAGATTAGTAATTACACCTATTCACCCCCCCTCTAGGTGTCTTTTCAACCTATTGAAAGAATCCAATGATATCAATTGAAACAACAATAATATCAAGTGTATACCTCATATAACCTATCCTCCCAATCATGTTCAAGTTAAATGATTTTCACTATAAAGCATACATGAGCATGGTCTCCCATCCAACCACCTTAGAAGGTAGGGTTTTCAAAAAAATAGGTTTTGAAAATAAAGTGTGTTTGAAAAAACTCTACCATAGTGAAGAATACGAACTAGTTAAATGGAAAAACTTTTAAAACTAGTACGAAATCCTTCAAGCAATAAATAAACAAAAATTGTTTTTCATGAAAAACATGTAAATCACATGATCACTAAACACTCAAAGTCCATAAAGCCCATATCATACTCATGAAGACACAATCATGAGAAACATAATAAAGTGAGTGAACAAGTGTAATGTGAAACACACAATCATGAAAATATTCAATAAGCTCATATGAAATTCCTTAAAAACATGAAAACATGAAAAACTAAATTTTCATTACCAATTGAAATTACCTAAAAACATGAAAATCATCAAAACGATTTAAACTTCAAGGTATATGTATGTCATGTACAAAACTAAAGTATACATACATATCCTAAACATAATGAGTCCACAAAAGTATATGCATGAAGGCACGTGGCTCAAAGGATGTATATGTATAATCAATAGTTTGGACAAGATAGACATATACATGAAGTTAAAACACATGATCATAGAAACATATCCAAAATGAGGAATACAAGTTAGAATGCATGAATCATCAAAACTAGACTATACTAGCACATCTAATGGGTACAAATAGGCATTCAAGTACAAACATAAAAAGATTTACTTGTGGCCCATTCTATGTACAAGTATAAATCCTAGTTTTCATGAAAACTAACATCTAAACATATATTCAAATCATGAAGCATAAAATGACACAAATCAACATGATAGACATAAAATGATCATTATGTAAATTCACATGCTATTAGAATCATGATATACATAATAGCTAAACGAATGGTGAGAACACAACAAATGGGTCCATATAAGCATGGGTGATCTCATAAGCTATACATGCATGTAATGGTCTAATACATGGCATTTAACATACTAATCAAAACATGATTCAACAAAACAAAGCATCATAAACATCCATATGATCATTATGTATATGCATGTGCATTAGATCTAGAGCATACATATTAGTTAAAACAAGGTGAGAACACTAAATATAGATCCATATAAAACATGGGTGTCTCAAGTAACTAAACATGTATAACACTAATCTAATCAACATGACATAAGCATAATAAACAATAAAACATGACATTCTATAAATAGATGAACATGAAAAGCATGCAAATATAAACGGGAGTTAGAGATAGGTACCAAAACTGATGAAGGCACTTCTCTAGTTCTCCAAACCAATGGTGGTCCTCTCCACCAAACTCTCCTTGAAAGTGATGCATCCAAAATGTTTTCTTTAAGCCCGGAACGCATCCACTCCAAGGCCCCAACACTCTCACGTTATGCGAGAGCCCACTCCTACATCAAAATCAAAGGGGTGGTCTTTGGTACCCATTTTCTTTTGGGTCCATGGGGGTTAGTATCTTTTCTAACCCAAACAAAATTAGTTGCTAATTTTCATCATAAATACGATCATAACAAAATCTAGCAAGGTGGCCTTACGACCACAATGTGTACAAGTGTACACATGAGCATACAATGTGTGATGGTGGTGACCGTGGGAAGCACATGTATGCCGTGTATGGTGTGCATGCAAAGATGGAACTTGTTTCTTACGAACCAAGGTTTCCAAGCGTGTATGATTTAAAGTACATTGGCTCAAAATGGAGCCCAAACAATCTACACTTTTCTTCAAAACATTTATGTCATTTTCAATACTAGAAGTAAAGTGGAGCATGCAAAAGATTTTCTAGGTGAAGCTACACTAGCATGGCAAACATGTGAAGACAATTCATTTTCAAAGATTCATTTTTCTTTAAAACAAAATCCAATTCTTTTGTAATGAAATCAATTTCATTTTCAAAGAAAGGTTATCTTTTAAAACAAATCTAATTTAGAAGATAAAACCTCATTGTTTTTCACAACATCATCACAATCATTTTTGCTTTTCAAAACATCAATCTCTTTTAGGGCAAGGTCTAGTTGAGATCTTAGTGAGTCACGTTCATAGTAATCTCTTTCTTTTCTTGCAAAATCACTTCAAAAGTTAAGCACAAATCCTTCATTTCTTCTTTTAATTCAAAATGTTTCTTTTTCAAAAGGTCATGTTTTTCCACAAAATTTTCAAGCTTAGAAGCAAGTTCTACATTTAAATTTTGAACTTCAAAACACCCATAGCAATATGAACTAGAGCTATCATCTAGTTGAGAATTCGATTGTACCTCAAGGGAGTCTTTTTCTTGGACCATGAGGCAATGCTCGTCGAACTTGTCTCTCCTAGATCTCCTCAACTTGTTGATAATCCTTGGTAGCTCGGGAGAAGTCAATATGCTCCAAACTGTAAAAGCCGAATCATAATGAGCAAAACACATGTAAAAGATCTTCATTAAGAGATGCTCTAAGTGTCTTAAGTGCTAATGCATTAGCTTTTTATGCTTACTAGCATTTGGGTAGGATTCTTGAGTAGTGGCTTGATAGACTAGATGTCCTAGGCTTTTTAATGACAACTCATCTTGGCCTTCCAAATATCATGTCTAGAAAAATCTAACATAGGAGGGCTATCCATGAGTGCAAACTAAATGTGTGCAAATAAAAAATGCAAATGAAGATTAGCAACCCAAGATCTCACTCCAAGGTGGTTAAACCTAAATATCAGGAGCGTAGGCTCTGATACCAATTGAAATCACCTAGAGGGGGGGTGAATAGGTGATAATGCTAATCTATTGAACTTAATGCGAAATTTAAAAAACTAATTGCAATTACACTAAATGAGTGATGCACACACAACCAGCCAAGCATATAAGTATGAATGATCAATGTGAAATGATGCAAGGCACAAAGTAAAGAGAAGAGAGAGGAGAGAGGTAAGAGTCAAGGGATCAAGCGCAAACAACAAGATATGTTTTGAGATTCGAGCACCCAGCTCTACATCCCCGCCTTCACACAGAAGGATTTCAACTCCACTAGCTTGTCCACAAAGGACTCCCACAAAGGAATCTCACCGAGAATTTGGGGCAATAACAATTACAAGGAGTACCCAACTCCTCTCTTTACAAACACAACCTCCTCCTTGAGGCACAACACCAAGCCAACAAACAATCACCTCCAACTTGAGGGATTAGCACAAAGCAACACAAGGATTACCTCACAACTGAGTGATACAACCCACTTGCACAACCTCCTCAACACAATGAGGGAAAGGCACAAAGCCAAGCAAATTTTTGGGGTTTACAACTTGGTGGTCTAACAAATAACCACAAACAATCTCTTTTCCACACAAGGATCCTATAGAATAAGATAGTAGATGTAGCTCAAGTGTGGAAAACAAAGTGTTTAAAACAAGAAAAATCACTTGGGAAATCACCACAAAGATATAGAATGAATGAACCAAAATCAATTCCCAAAAGACTATTTTCTTTGAGATAATGAAACACTTTTAAACAATAAAGATTGATCTTTTAGCACAAAGAAACTCTTTTTAATCTTGTGAAAACACTAGAGAAAGTTCAGAAATTTCATCCAAAAATTCTTAGAGAAAACAGGCCATTAATGGGGTATTTATAGCCCCCAGAAAAATATAGCCGTTTGGCAGCAAATTCTGCCAGAAATGAACTACCGGTCGACCGGTCGATCGACTGGCCAACGGTCACAATTGACCGCTGGCAGCTACCGGTCGACCGCGTGGTCGATCGGACCCAGATACAGAGAGCAACGGCTCTCTGTACGGTCGAACGCTCGGTCGACCGGGTACAACCCGAGAGCAACCTGCTCTCAGTCGGTCGACCGTGCGGTCGACCGGCTTATGGGTAAGCCAGCATGCACGTATCCGTGCACGTCGGTCGACCACTATGGTCGACGGCTACTTGGTACGGTCGACCGTCCGGTCGACCGACCTAGCCTGGCAGCAGCAGTTCTGGTCAGAAAAACACGTAATTTTTAATCCTAAAAATTCCCATAAAAAATCTCTAAAATTACACAAAAATAGTTTTATCATTTTACATTGAAGTATATAAACTTGTATTAAAAATTTCAACACAAATTTCAAACAATATGGACCATTTTTGTGTTATAGAAATTTGCAAAAAACCAAAAACCGTATTTTTAAAACTTGGATTTTTGAATAGAAAATACGTTTTGTTCAAAACTCATCTAAATACAAAAAACATGATATTTAAACACTTTGAAGCATGTTGCATATGGATATAATCCAATATACAAGAAACATATATATATTCATGTTTTTGACTTTAATTCCAAAAATATGTTTTGTTAAAACACAAAACCTAAAACACATGAATAGGTATATCAAACTAAGTTTGTCTAAGTAGTTGAAGCATGCATGTATATAGAACAAATCTAATATACATTAAACCATATAAACTTGTTTTGAATCTATCTATTCATGAAAACCAAGATCGGTTAAACCTAAAACGAAAACTAATATTTAAAACATGAAACGTGTGTGTTGTGAACTTGAGCATATCATACTATTCTAATCTTTATAAATGGATCTAAACACAAAACTAAACTATGTACCGATGTCTTCTTGTAGAGCGCCGTCTCCAAGCCGACTCGATCCAAAACTTGATTCACCGAGCTTGACTCCTATGAGTGCTATATATATGATCTTGTCGCTCGGGCTCTTGAATCACTATGTGAAAGCTTCCAAACCATCTTTGTTGAAGCTAATCACCTACTAACATCTTTATTAATACTCTGAAACTAAGATCACAAGATTATCAGTACACATAACTACATGAGTTAATCATCATCAAAACTAAAGTGGAAGGCCTCTGGGCCAACAACTCTATGATAGACTAGTCGTATCATGTTGATATGTGTGCCCATATGGTACTAACATCTCATGTAGGTACTATACTCAACCTCCGGGCGGTGTTTCTCGGGCTTTCTATATCCAACCTTCGGGTTGCGTTCAGCCTCCAGGCTCTCAAGCTTCACCTGGTAGGCGAGCCTATCCTCAGTGCTCTATCGCTAACTCCGTCTGAGTATAGTTACGCCGCGAGGGATTGTTGTAAGTTATCGTGTCTTCACTGCGAGCGGTAACTACACAGGCGTGATATCATTTAGTGTTGTGCGTTAGCTTCGCTCCAGCTTGCTTAGCCCGCTTGATTGTTTGCTTATATGCTCGCTTACTTTTTTATTGTCTTGCTCAACCTCTAGTTTCACCACTCTATGGATAGTTTAGTGACTACTTGTTATATGCATGTGTTTGATACAAACACTTTTGCAGGTACCTACATCAGCCTTGACGATTTTTCACCCACTTCCTCAAAAGAGGAGTTCGTTCAGACTATCAGGTCTTTTAGCTACGCCTGGTAGGTGGACCTAGCGCTCAGCACTTTACCGCTAACTCCATCGAGCATAGTTAGCTGGAGCTTCATGCGTTAGAACAAGTTTATATGCTCACTTTGTTGTATGCGTTTAGCCGTGCCACATGTGGTCACACCGAAGTGATAGCGACGTGTAGATACTTAACTCGCGTGCTCAACGCGTTTAGCCACTGCAAGGTACCCACCGAACCGCTAAATCCAGCTCTATTACCTGTTAATGTATCCAGCTTGTCTTGAATGTATGCTCGTTGCTTGCGTGCTCGCTATCTACTTGATAATTTACGATTATCCTTCCTCGATGATTGTGAAGAGTTTGAAACCTGGACTTATACTATTTTCCTGTATTGAAATATATGATAGTAATATCCACAATGCTATTTCTTGATACCTGACTCCTACATGCTATCACTTGACTCCTGCTTGTATCACCTGACACTTGTTTGATATCACTTATCACCTGCCACCTGACACATTACCGCTTGCCTTGTGATTATCATATTTCAAAAATCATGTCCTGCTATCCTGTATTATTTATACAGTGACCTATATTTCTAGTACATATGCACTCCTGCAACTTCTTTAACCTGTCTTGTTCCTGCTATTCACGTAAATATGATAATTGCATAATAATAAACTATAAAAAAAGGTCAACTTACATCAGGTAAGGGAAAAACTGATGGACTTCAAGTGGTGATTATATTTACGGTATTAGATATGTTGTGCAAGTCAAATCTTCCAAACCTTCCTGAGGCCTCCAGATGTCCAAGGAGAGTGCTGGCTCTCTACCTCCTGTTACATTCCTGATTGGGCATAATATAAGACCCACTTCCTGTAGGCCTTACGGCTGATTCCGTACACCAGTAACGGAACATCCTGGGTCGTAGTCTCGGGCATGTACAGGACCCACTGTAAACATATCACATTGTTTTATCATTAGTTTCTAATAACAACCTTGGCTTACTCATATATGGATGTATGTGTGTGGGATGTCAGGGCACATACTAGATATATGGGTTGGACGAGTAATAATAATAAAGTGCTAATCAATAATTCATTGTGTTGTTTTGCAATTTGGGTTGTATAAATTCGGATTACGGTGACATGAGATAAAGGTATATAGATGAGAGTTTCCTTATTTGGATTATTCCTTCGACGTATTGGTCTCATGAAGCCATAATATGAGCTCGTACAGTTGATTTTTCCTGTATTCGAGGTTATCAATTTTATCAGTTTTCTATCGGTTTTATGATGTTTCATAGTTTAGGAGTCAACTCAGATTATATGAACTCTAGATATAGTGACGTGAGGTGTACATGGTATATATATGAGGGTTTCCTTGTTGGATTATTTCTTCAACGTACTAAGCTCAAGGATCGGTAATTTTGGGCTTATTAATTGATTTTACCGCATTTACTTTACTTGCTACCTCTTTACCTGCTCTGTATGCCTATGCTCACGACACGATTTCAATGCATGCTCTTAGACTCGCATTTATCGATGCACATGTGCTTATCTATGCACGTCACTTGGCATTCACCAAAATACTCGTTGGGGAGTTCTGACTCCCCTAGACCTGCATGTTCAGATCCTGGAGCTTGGAGCTTGTGGATTCTTCTGGTTGCTGATCAGAGATGCGCAGCGGAAGCGTGAATCTTCGGCAGACCGTTTGGAACCCCATCTTCCAGGCCCCCAGCCCTTCTCCCGAGTTTTTTTTTTGTAATTCATGAGCATATTTTGTACTATTCATAATTGTATATCTCTTTGTATCTCGTATTTGTGCCTATCGGTGATGTAATATTCTTGTAATATTGTGTCTCATCCTATGATAACTTTGTAATTGTACTCATATGTTGGAATGTATAATGCACCACATACTTTCGTACTCTGATTCTTACCCGGTACTAATACTTAGCGTATATATGTGAGGATATTTTTGACCTACGTATGTATGTTGCAGTAACGTCTCCGTACCCGCGAGATCGGGGCGTTACAAGATCGTCACCACCACCATCACTTTCACCTCCATCTTCACCATCCTCTTCCTCCTCCACCAAATCCACACATCCACCACCTCACCCACCCCTTCTTTACCATCTTCACCACCTCAACTCCTTCCCACAACCACCTCTCACCATCACCACTATCTCTACCATCAAATCAACTCCTCCACCTTTCCCCTTCTCCTCCTCCTTGGGGTGGCCGGAGGTCACCCCTAACCTGCGCTGGCCTCCGGCGGTCGGTGCCGCCCCCCTGCACAGCATGGCCGCGAGGCCCCAGCCAGGACATGGCCGGCCAGAGCCAGGGGTCCTAGCCGTGAGCAGAACAGTCCTCTCTCTCAGCCCCCTTTTTTCTCTCTCTCCGTTTCCTCTCTCTCTTATTCTCTCTCTAAATATATTATAATATTTTAATATATATTGGTGGCATGCCCGTGTTCTTGGGATTCCAGATTTTTGCAGAGTATTTCTGGAGACTTTTTAGGAGAGCGCCCTCGCCTCGTTTTGGGTTTCCCCGCTTCGTCGAGTCGACTATGTATTTATCTTGTATTTTGGGATTGTGTTTTGTATTTTGTGTTGGTTTGTACCCTTTTATTTGTATATGGTCGGGTGTCCAAGATTGTGCATGTATTATGCCTGTGACGAATGCTTGTACTAGAGTAATTTACCTCCTGTACATATGCCATGCCCGTGATGTTGTCTATTATCACTTTATTATATGTGTGTGTACGATACTGGGCTTTCTATACTCAAGCTTCGAGTTGCGTTTAGCCTCCAGGCTCTCATGCTCCGCCTTGTAGGTGAGTCTAGAGCACAGCGCATTCCTGCTTACTCTGCCTACATGTAGTCACACCGTGTGCACAGCTTCTTCACGGGTGATGCAAAGCGGATTACATCCACCAAACCCCCGTGCTAGCTTCACCACGAGCAGTAACAACACCGAGTGTGATTATCTTTAGCATTGTATGCTAGGCTCATTCTAGCTTGTCTATCTTCGCTTGTTTGATCGCTAGCTATTATTGTCTGTCATGTTTTGTTATCATGTTTGTGTGCATGTTTGGTACTAACACCTACTGCAGGTACTTTAGCTTTCGAGCTCTCGCCCACTTCCTCGAAAGAGGAGTGCGTTTAGAACATTAGGTCTCTCATGCTCTGCCTGGTAGGCAAACTTAGCGCTCAGTGCTTTATCACTAGATTCGCCTAGGCGAAACTCTGCCAGATTTTAGACTCGCCTATTAAATCGAGTCATTCTGGTAGCTCTGTCAAGTGTTCTAGTAATTAAACATTGTTTGTTGTCCGCGCCTCCGCTTGGATGTTCGCTTACTTGCTAATTACCTGCTTGCCAGTTTATCCATTATTCTATTAATAGTTGTGAAGATTTGAAATCATACTTATACTGTTTTCCTCAGACTGCATGGTTTTTCGGTATTGATACCAATCTTTTATATCGGTACTATTTTGTTGTATCGCTTTACATGCTTTACTTGTTGTGCTAACATCTATCGTGCTATCTCTTGTCACCTGCCTGATATCACCTGACCCCGACATGCTACTACTTGGCACCTGCCCCCGTGT
This sequence comes from Agave tequilana, assembly GCA_038442645.1. Taxonomy (NCBI): domain Eukaryota; kingdom Viridiplantae; phylum Streptophyta; class Magnoliopsida; order Asparagales; family Asparagaceae; genus Agave; species Agave tequilana. The sequence goes on along the minus strand of JAVJIF010012158.1, from coordinate 112,261 downwards.
TATGATATTACTTATTACCTGTCACATGTCATGTTAACACTTGACTTGTGATTATCACATTTAAAAGGATAGTACCTGTTATCCTGTATTATCTACAGTGACATGTATCTCCAGTACTCATGTACTCTATACTCCTGAATTCCTGAACCTGTCCTGCTCCTGCTATTCTCGTAAATTGATAATTACATAATAAATTATAATAAGACAACTTGCATCGGGTTTGGAGGAAACTGATGGGTCCTAATTAGTTTCATGTTTATGGCGGTCATATTGTGTCATGGGTGGCCACATTCTTGAGGGATCACTTGGCAGCTAGGGATTCCGTAGGGTGTACTGGCACCCCTACTCCTATTATTCCTGTCGGATATGCACAATCCCTAGGCTTATTTTTATGGGATCTGCGATACCTTACTCCAATTCGGGCGTACAATAAGTCCTGGTATCTAGTGGTACATCCAGCTCAGCACCGGATACTACATGGTCATTGTCCCGGGCAAGTACGAGACTCATTCTAAACATGGTTCGTCAAACTTGATCAGTTTCCAAATAACCGGTTTTATAAGTTGTAAGTGAAAGTATGTGGAATGAGATGCATACTAAAACCTACAACTTAGATGGCCCTAATTATAATAAGATACTAATATACAATTCATTGTGTATTTTGCAACTCAGGTTGTATACGCTCGGATTACAGTGACATGAGATAAAAGTATATAAATGAGTGTTTTCTTGTTTGAATTATTCCTTCGACGTACTAATCTCATGGAGCCGTGACCTAAACTTGTACGATTGTTTTTGTTCATATTCAGGTTTTATTCGATTTTTATCAGTTTTATCAGGTTTATGTTTGTTTAGAAGATATCTAGTGTTGCCTTATCTGCTTTTCTTTCTTCCTCTTTACATGTTCTTATGTCTGTGCTCACGACACGATTTTCAATATATGCTCTTAGACTCAAATTTAAAGATACATGTGTGCTTATTCCTGTATGCCACTTGGCCTTCACCACACCACTTGTTGGGGAGTTTTTGACTCCCCGGGTCCGTATGTCTAGATTCGGAGCTTGGAGCTTATGGATTCTCTCGGTTGCTGATCAGAGATGCGCAGCGGAAGTGGGATCATCGGCAGACTATCTGAGGCCCTATCCTTTCAGGCCCCTACTCGGCTCTCGAGTTTTCCCTTTGTGACTCGTGAGCACCTTTTGTTAAGTTTATTATTATATATCTCTTTGTATTTTAGCATTTGCGCCTATTAGTGATGTAATATTCTTGTAATATTGTATCACTTTCCGTGATAACTTTGTAATTATACTCATATGTTAGGATGTATAATGCACCACGTGCTTCGTACTCTGATTCTTGCTTGTACTGATGCTTAGCGTATATATGTGAGGGTATTTTTGGCCACGTATATATGTCACAGTAAGGTTTCCATATTTGCGGGATCGGGGCGTTACAGGATGCTATCAGAGCCTCGGCTCTCCCATCTTCGCACGTCCAGATGGCAAATTAATAGTAAAGAAATTGCGACTGGAATGCATGAGTCCTGATTATGCAATCCACTACAAGTGCAGAGTTATCTATTTCTTTCTGATCGTTCTTCCTTCGATTTTTTATTTCCATTCATTTTTCACTATTCCGATTTTCAAAGTTTTTATACCAACTTAAGATATGGATAGACTGGAGGTGTAGCGGCAGAGCACTAAATGAAGCTATTATACGATCTCTTCGACCAACTCTATGAAGCTTGGTATTCTTAGAATCATTCAGCAGTCAGACTATTGTCCAGATGTCACCATTCAGGATTCTCTATGGGCATTCCATATTCTTGGCTATATCTTTCAGAGTGGTCGACACCCAGTATTCGAAATTCTTAAATTTCAGTCTTCTTTATCTATGCTCAGAATTATCAGGGTTTTATTTATCTTCGATATTCTGGTCTATTCTCAAAGTAATAATAAACATATAGCACATCGAGAATTCTATTACAGACTCTTTATCAAGTACAACTCATGCCTCTCAGATAAGGAAGTGATATCAGATCAATATTATTTGGCATCGTTCGAAAATTTATACAGCAGGAAGTGTAGAAGATGTCAATATTTCGATTATTATTCAGTCAACTTGGAAGAGTTACCCTTAGTTATTTATATCTTAATTGGTATAATACTCGTCCCTATCATTTTTGTGTTCATTTTCCCTTATAGAAATTTCGAGGATGAAATTTTTGTAAGGTGAGTAAAATGCAACACTCTTTTTCGGGAATAAGTACTTAAATACGTATTCAGGTTTTTTGATCATAATTTTTGATTTATTTTCTGTATTTATTATTGTTTTATAATTATTTGTGGATGTATTTTGCTTTGGATCCAGATTCGTGGACTCCGAGTCAGCCCTAGTTTGAACAGGGGACCCAATCCTAGTGTATTACTCGATTTGATCTTTTTGGTAGTCAGATTTGACTGATTTTAGTTTCAAACATCGTTTTTTAATATTTTAGATTTTTCAGGATTTTCTGAAATTTTTCTAATTATATTGCAAAATCTTCAAAATAGGTGTCGACCAGTATCGCTAATCGATTCCAAAATTTTAATTTACAAACAGAGTTAAATTTCTAAAATTTTCTTTCACATTATTTCTTAGAATCATATTTTCTATTTTTGTGCATTTTTAAGAATTTTTCTAAATTTATCAAAATTCGACCGGTTTTCGTGTCGACCGGTATAGCTGGTAAATTTCAGAATTTTTATTTTGAAAATGGAATTGAATTTCTGGATCTGATTTCACCATGCACTTTAAAATAATATTTACTATTTTTGTGAATTTTTGAAGAGCTCTTTGAGTTACTCTATTTTTCTGATTTTTTAATTTTTGGTATTTTTCCTGATCCGGGATATCTATCCGGATATTTTCTTATCTTTTTTCCTTTATTTTTATTCTCCTCCAAATCTTTCTTTCTTTTCTTTTCTTTTCTTTTTCTTTTTCTTTTTCTTTTCTTTTCCCCTTTATTATCCTCCACACAAAGTTCTCAAAATATCTCCCATATTTCCTTTATATTTTCTTCTCCCTTTTCTTTTCTTTTTCTTCTCCCTTTCTTTCTTCTTCCCTCGGTGCCAACGACAACGCCTATAACTTCTCCATCTCCCTCTCAAATTCTTCCTCTCTTTCACCTTATCTTCAAAATCTCTTTCTAATCTAACTCTCCTTCTCCTTCTCTCTCTCCTTCACCTTCCAATTTCATCTCTCTCCTTCTCTCTCCACTCCCAGCCCCACCTAGATCGGTGCCTCCACCTCCACCCGGAGTGCCATGATCTCCGGAGACCACAGGCCGGTAGCGAGCCCCACTCTGTCTTCCCTCTTACCCAATCTCCTCTCCTCCTTCAAGATCATCACCACCACCATCACTTTCACCTTCATCTTCACCATCCTCTTCCTCATCCACAAAATACACCATATCCACCACCTCTTCCATCCCTTCTTCACCATCTCCACTACCTTCTCCACCTTCAACTCCTTCCCACAACTACCTCCCCCATCACAACCATCTCCATCATCCACATCAACTCCTTCACATTTCCCTTTCTCCTCCTCCTTGGGGTGGCGGCGGCCACCCCCTACCTGCGCCGGCCTCTGGCGACCGGCACCACCTCTCATGTGCAGCTTGGCAATGTGGCCTCAGCCAGGGCACGGCTGACCAGGGCCAAGGGCCCTGGCCGTGAGCAGAGTAGGGGGCAGCAGCCCCCTCTTTCTCTCTCTCTCTCGTGCTATCTTTTTTCTCTCTCTCTCTCCTTATTCTCTCTCTTCTCTCTCTTCCCTCTCTCTTATTCTATCACTCTAAATATATTATAATATTTTAATCTATATTGGTGGCGTGCCCGTGTTCTTGGGTTCCAGATTTTCATGTAATTTTTTTGGAGACTTTTTAGGCGAGTGTCCTCGTCTCATTTTGGATTTGCCCGCTTCGTCGGGTCGACTATATATTTTATCTTGTATTTTGGAATTGTGTTTGTATCTTATATTTGATTGTACCCTTGTATTTGTATGTGACCGAGTGTTCAGGATTATGCGTGTATTATGCCTGTGACAAATGCTTGTACTAGAGTAAATTACTTCCTGTACATATGTCATGCTTGTGATGTTATCTATTACTGTTTTATTAAATGTGTGTGCTCAACACTAACACTCCTGCAGGTACTATACCTAACCTTTCGGCTCCGTTCAGCCTCCGGGCTTTCTATACCCAACCTTTGGGTTGCGTTTAGCCTCCGGGCTCTCATGCTCCACCTGGTAGGTGAGTCAAGTACACAGCGCTTTCCTGCTAACTCCGCCCGAGCGTAGTTACACCTGTGTGCAGCTTCATCACGGGTGATGCAAAGCGAATTACCACCACCAGACCCCCGTGCTAGTTCACCACGAACAGTAACCACGCCAAGTGTGATGGTCTTTAGTGATGTACGTTAGCCTCTTTCCAACTTCTCTAGCTTCCCTTATTTATTCGCTAGCCATTTTTACCTGTCATGTTTTGTTATAATGTTTGTGTGCATGTTTGGTACTAACACCTACTGCAGATACTTCAGCCTCCAGGCTCTCGCTCATTTTTTTGAAAGAAGAGTGAGCTTAGACCGTCAGGTCTCTCATGCTCCGCCTGGTAGGCAGGCTTAGCGCTCAGCGCTTTATCACTAGATTCGCCTAGACGGAACTCTGCAGGATTTAGACCCGCCTCTTAAGTCGAGTCATTCTAATAGCTCCGTCAAGCGCTCTAATGATTAAACACTGTTTGCTATCCGCGCCTCCAGCTTGCGTAGCTCCGCTTGGATGTTCATTTACTTGATAATTGCCTACTTGCCAGTTTATCTATTATTCTATTAATGGTTGTGAAGAGTTTGAAATCTTACTTATACCGTTTTCCTGAGACTGCATGGTTTTTCGGTATTCACACCAATCTTTTATATCGGTACTTTTTTCTTATATCGCTTGACATGCTTTTACTTAATGTGCTAACATTTATCGTGCTATCTCTTGTCACCTGCCTGATCTTACCTGACCCCTGACATGCTACTACTTGGCACCTGCCCCCTGATATGATATTACTTATCACCTGCCACTTGTCATGTTAACACCTGACCTGTGATTATCACATTTAAGAGAATCATGTACCTGTTATTCTGTATTATATACAGTGACATGTATCTCTTGTACTCATGTACTCTTGTACTCCTGAATTCCTGAACCTGTCCTGCTCCTGCTATTTCTGTAAATTGATAATTACATAATGAATTATAAATAAGACAAGTTGCGTCGGGTTTGGGGAAAACTGATGGACCCTAATTAGTTCTATATTTATGGTGGTCATATTGTGTCACGCGTGGCCACATTCTTGAGGGATCACCTGGAGGCCAGCAGGGATTCTGTGGGGTGTACTGGCACCCTTACTCCTCCTATTATTCCTACTGAGAATGAACAAGCCCTGAGCTTATTTCTACGGGATCTGCGATACCCTATTCCAATTCGGGATACAATAAGTCCCGGTACCTAGAGGTATGTTTTGGCTCAGCACCGGATATTCGATGGTCGTTATCCCGGAAAGTACGAGATCCATTATAAACATGGTTTGTCGAACTCCTTCAGTTTTTAAATAACTGACTTTATAAGTTGTAAGTGAAGGTATGTGGAATGGGACACATACTAAAACCTGCAACTTAGACGGCCCCAATTATAATAAGATACTAATATACAATTAATTTTGTTGTTTTGCAATTCGGGTTGTATACGCTCGGATTACGGTGACATTGGATAATGTTACATAGATGAGGGTTTTTTGTTTGGATTATTCCTTCAACGTACTAGTCTCATGGAGTCGTGACCTAAGCTTGTACGATTGGTTTTGTTCATATTCAGGTTTTATACAGTTTTATCAGTTTATATTAGTTTAGAAGATATCTGATGTTGCCTTATCTATTTTTCTTTCTGCCTCTTTACCTGCTCATGTATGCATGTGCTTGCAACACGATTTTCAATACATGATCTTGGACTTGGATTTATCGATACACATGTGCTTGTTCCTGCACACCACTTGTCCTTCACCACACCACTCATTGGGGAGTTCTGACTCCCTTGGATCCATATGTCCAGATCTCGGAGTTTGGAGCTTGTGGATTCTCCCAATTGCTGATCAAATATGCGCAGCAAAAGCGTGAATCATCGGCAGACCGCTTGAGGCCCTATCCTTCCAGGCCCCCTGCTCGGCTCTCAAGTTTTCCCTTTGTGACTCGTGAGCGCCTTTTGTTAACTTCATTATTGTATATCTATTTGTATTCTCGTATTTGCGCCTATCGATGATGTAATATTCCTATAATGTTGTATCATATCCTGTGATGACTTTCTAATTACACTCATATGTTGGGATGTATAATGCACCACGTGCTTCTGTACTCTGATTCTTACTTGTACTGATGCTTAGGATTTATATGTAGGATATTTTTGACCTACATAAATACGTCGCAGTAATGTCTCCGTACCTGCGGGATCGGGGTGTTACAGGATGGTATCAGAGCCTAGGCTCTCCCATCTTCAGTACGTCCAGATGGCAAATTAATGGTAAAGAAATTTGCGATTGGAATGCATGAGTCCTGGTTATACAATCCAACTACAAGTGCAGAGTTATTTATTTCTTCTTGATCGTTCTTCCTTTGATTCCTGATTTCCTTTCATTTTTCACTATTTTGATTTCGTAGTTTTTATACCAACTTAAGATATGGATAGACTGGAGATGTAGCGGTAGAGTACTGAATAAAGCTATTGTATGATCTCTTCGACTAACTCTATAGAGCTCAGGTATTCTCAGAATCATTCTGCAGTCAAACTATTATCCAGAAGTCACTATTCAGGATTCTTTATAGGTATTCCATATTCTTGATTATATCTTTCAGAGTGATCGACGCCCAGTATTCGAAATTCTTAATTATCCATCTTCTTTATCTACGTTCAAAATTATCAGGGTTTATTTATCTTCAGTATTCTGGTCTATTCTCAGAGCAATACTAAGTTTATAGCACATCGGAAATTCTATTACAGACTCTTCATAAACTTCATGCCTCTCAGATTAGTAAGTGATATCGGGTCAATATTATTTGGCATCGTTTGAAGATTTATACAGCAGGAAGTGCAAAAGATGTCTATGTTCCGATTATTCTTCAGTCGACTTGGGAGCGTTACCTTTAATTATTCATATCTTAATTGGTATAATCCTCGTCCCAATCATTTCTGTGTTCATTTTCCTCTTATCGAAATTTCAAGGACAAAATTTTTGAAAGGTGGGTAGAGTGCAACACCCTGTTCCCAAAATACGTACTTAGATATGTATTCAGATTTTTTGATCATATTTTTTGATCTACTTTTTGTATTTATTTTGTTTTAAGATATTTGTGTGATTGTTTTGCTTTGGATCTATATTTGGGGACTTGAAGTCAGCCTTAATCTGAATGGGGGACCCGATCCTAATGTATAACTCAATTTAGTCTTTTCAGTAGTCAATTTGACCGATTTCAGTTTCAAACATCATTTTTCATTATTTTAGATTTTTCATGATTTTCTAAAATTTTTCTGAATTAAATTGCAAAATCTTTAAAATCGGTGTCGACTGGTATCGCTGGTCGATTTCAGGATTTTTAATTTACAAATGGAGTTGAATTTTAAAATTCACTTTTATCTTATTTCTTAGAATCACATTTCTATTTTAGTGCATTTTAAGGAATTTTTCTGAATTTATCAAAGTTCAACTGGTTTTGGTGTCGACCGGTGTCGCTGGTAGATTTCAGGATTTTTATTTTAAAAATAAAATTAAATTTTCTGAATCTAATTTCACCATGCGCCTTAAAATAATATTTACTATTTTTTTTGAATTGTTGGAGAGCTTTTCGAGTTACTCCATTTTTTAACTTTTTCAATGTTTTCGACATTTTCTGATCTAGGATATCTATCAGTATATTTTCTTTTCTTTCTTTTTTCTTTTTCCTTTTGTTCTCCTCCAAATATTTTCTTCTCTTTTTCTTATTCTTTTTATTTTTCTTTTTCTTTTTCCCTTTATTCTCCTCCACACAAGCTTCTCAAAATATCTCCCCTCTTTCCTTTATATTTTTTTCTTTTTTTCTTTTCTTTTTCTTCTCCCTTTCTTTCTTCTTCCCTTGGCGCCAACAACAGCGCCGCCTCCTCTTCCATCTCCCTCTCAAATTCTTCCTTTCTCTCTCTCACCTTATCTCTCAAAATCTCTCTCTAATCTCACTTTCCTTTTCCTTCTTTCTCTCCTTCACCTTCCAATTTCATCTCTTCCCTTCTCTCTCCACTCCAAGCCTCACCAAGACTTGTGCCTCCACCTCCACCCGGTGCGCCATGATCTCCAGCGACCATAGGCTGGCAATGAGCCCCACTCTGATCTCCCCTCTTCACTAATCTCCTTTCCTCCTTCAAGATCATCACTACCACCATCACTTTCACCTCCATCTTCACCATCCTCTTTCTTCTCCACCAAGCCACCACATCCACCACCTCTTCCATCCTTCTTCACCATCTCCACCACCTTTTCCACCTTTAACTCCTTCCTACGACCACCTCTCACCATCACCACTATCTCCACCGTCCACATCAACTCCTCCACTTTCCCCTTCACCCTTGGCCGACGGCCACCCCCGACCTGCGCCGGCCTCCGGCGATCGGCGCCGCCTCCCCTGTGCAACCTGGCAGCGTGGCCCCGGCCAGGGCATGATCGGCCAAGGCTAGAGGCCCTGGCCGTGAGCAGAGCAGGGGGCAGCAGCCCCCTCTTTCTCTCTCTTACTCTATTTTTCTCTCTCTCCCCTTGTTTCTCTTTCCTCTCTCTCTCCCTCTCTCTTATTCTATCTCTCTAAATATATTATAATATTTTAATATATATTAGTGGCGTGCCTATGTTCTTGAGATTTTAGATTTTTGCGGAGTTTTTCTGAAGACTTTTAGGCGAGTGTCCTCGCCTCGTTTTGGGTTTCCCCGCTTCATCGGGTTGACTATGTATTTTGTATTGTATTTTGGGATTGAGTTTGTGTTTTGCATTTGGTTGTACCCTTGTACGTGAATGTGGCCAAGTGCTCAGGATTGTGCATGTATTATACCTGTGACAAATGCTTGTACTAGAGTAATTTACTTCCTGTACATATACCATACATGTGATATTGTCTATTATTGCTTTATGTGTGTGTGTGTGTGTGTGTTTGACACTAACACTCATGCAGGTACTATACCCAGTCTTCACGTTGCGTTCAGCCTCCAACTTTCTATACCCAACCTTCGCGCTGTGTTTAGCCTCCCGGCTCTAATGCTCCAACTGGTAGGCGAGTCTAGTGCACAGCGCTTTCCTGCTAACTCCACTCGAGTATAGTTACACCGTGTGTGCAGCTTCATCATGGGTGATGCAAAGTGATTACCGCCACCAAACCCTCGTGTTAGCTTCGCCATGAGCAGTAACCATGCCGAGTATGTTGGTCTTTAGTGCTGTAAGCTAGCCTCATTCCAGCTTGTCTAGCTTCGCTTGTTTGATCGCTAGCCATTATAGCCTGTCATGTTCTGTTATTATGTTTGTATGCATGTTTGGTACTAACACCTACGGCAGGTATTTCAGCCTCCAGGATCTCGCCCACTTTCTCGAAAGAGGAGTGCACTTAGACCATCAGGTCTCTCATGCTCCACCTGATAGGCAGGCTTAGCGCTCAGTGCTTTATTGATTGCAGCTAAACCTGCACAAAAAATACGAGATTATAGAACTTAAGAATGAAATGTGCAAGTGCTCAATTCTTCCGCTATAGCAAGTGGCTAATGCGGGTCGTGATCCACAAGGAGGGTTTGCGATGGAAGCGTTTACAGTTTTATTGAAATCGTTATAAAAACCAAACGAAGGTTCTTCTCTGTTTTTAAAGTTAAGAAAAAGAAAAAGAAAGTTAATGGTTAAAGTTAAGAAGAAAGCGAGAGATGAAGAAGGTGGAAAATCAGAAAACGATGAAAAGCGACTATGTACAATGAAGTGGAGAAGAATGAAAACGATTTGGAAGAAGTGGTTGGTGATCTAAACTAAGAAAGAAAAGAAAAGAAGTAAAGAGATACTTACCTAGGTTGATTGATGACTTACTTGGAACCCTTTTTGCAAGTTCTACCTTTTTGCTTCGGAGGCGTTCAACGCATAGATCATAAACTCGAGCTCGGTCCCCGTGCACATTATATCGTCAAGCATAAGAAGAACGAAGTGATGCGGAGCTTGGAAGAGGAGAACGTCTTCATGAACTATCGCTGGCTCTCACGTAGCTTAGTTAGACTTGCTTTGGAATTCACTTGTATACTTCAACAACAACCAAGGTAAAGTAGAAGAGGAAGAGAGAAGCAAAAACAAATGTAAAGTAAAGCAGAATAGAAAACTAACAAAGCATTTACCTTTATTACTTGCTGAGACAATGAAAGAAAGGAGTAGGGTACATCGTCGGTGTCACTCTCAACATCAGCCCCTCTCTCTTACTTACATGAATCTTCTTCTACCCTAAGCTACATACAAGTTACATAAAAGTAAAACTAAACTACAAAATGGAAAAACTAGTCTAAGATCCTAACTCTGCATTGGCCTTCACTTTTAGCACAGAAAATGCCTTTTTATAGGCCAAAAACCCAACAACCAAGATCCCGGGGAGGTCGGGGAGTTCACGCTCCCCGTAACTCCCCAAGATTGCCGCGGAAACGCGACTTTTGCCGCGTTTTCGCGGCCAGGGTGTGGCCATCTGGCCACACCCTGTTGGTGGGTCATCCCGGGAGTTTCTTCAGACTTTATCCTTTGTTGGTTTCTTCGTTTGAGCTCCGGATTCTGACGAAATGGCCTTGGATTCTTGGCTTTAACCGATCGATTCTGAGAGGATTCTTCTCAACCGGTTTCAACCTCTTGATTTTGCCCTGATTTGTGTGTGCGAATTTATTCTGATTTAATTCAGAATTCTGGTGGGCTTTTGGGCTCATTTCTCTTCATCTCCTCAAGGATTGGGCCTGCAAATAAATCAAACAAATAATTAGGACAATGCAGGCTTTTATTCTAAAATAAGTATGGAAATGTGACATTAAATATGCAACATTAGTGACCAATCACACCCCCATACCTATCTTTGCTCGTCCTCGAGCAAACAACTAAACTATACTAAGGATTATTAGACCACTTTCGCAGGTCGCGCGATTGCACTGAGCATGTGCAACAAGCCGTTAAACCTCTAGGTTTCCCCTAGAGGACGAGTTTTGTCTCGTGAGGGTTTTCAGCGGATTGCACCCACAAAATCCATAAAGAAAGGGAAATAAAGAGTTAGTATTTCGAAAAGCATTTTGAAAGAGAAAAATATTTGAAATATGATTGTAAGATCTAAGCAATCTATAAGTTATAGGAAGACTAAATTTTTCATTCCTAAACTTAGTCTTTATTCGAAAATTGTTATCAATCAAAGTAAGGAGTCAAATTGTACTTCTCATCTAGTCTATTACTTTACCCTAAGTCATATGCACATTATGACTGTGAAATTTTGACTAAGGGTTCATTAACGCCAACTCTTATGCCTTATTTATTATATATATATATATATATATTTTTGTTTTTGGTGGTATTATTCCTTAGTTTAGGCTTTCTAATCTGCCCATGTAACGAGCCTTTAATCGATGACTCCCAAACCAGACGGTCTTAGGGCACCGGGTGAGAAGACACCCCCAGGACTTAAGGACTCGAGCAGACAAGCCACAAAACTAAGGATTTTATTATATGAACCTCTTTTAGGCGTGAATACTTATGCTTTATTAGGCACAAATACCCAGCTTAATCAGATGATCTAATCATCTTTCGCATAAATACTAAGGCTTGCTTAGGCCAAAGCACCTAGCTAATCAATAATTAGATTTATTCTTTTTTTTTAATTTTTTTTCTCAAACTTATCTAATTATCTTTCGCATAAATACTAAGGCTTGCTTAGGCCAAAGCACCTAGCTAATCAATAATTAGACTTATTCATTTATATATATAAATATATATATATATATATATATATTTTATAAGGCATAAGAATCTTTATTTTTGAACCCTAAGTGTGTAAGTGTATGAAGTGTGCATATTTCATCAAGGTAAAGATCAAGACTAAATTACTTTGACAAATTATCTTCCTAACTCTATAAATCAAACAAATAATCTTATTTTGACCAAGTATAAGAAATCCTAATTTGGATTTTCCTATTCCTTAAAATTAACTTAATTTCTTACAAAAATAAGTCAAAATATTGTTTCTATTTTTCAAAAAGTTTTAAAAGTAAAGAAAAGTGTTATTTTTATTTTTATTTTTATTTTTATTTTTTTAAAGAAAAAGAAAAGTTATGTTAGACCCTCCCCCACACCTATCTCATGCATTGTCCTCAATGTATGAATTAATGCATAGATGCATGAAAAAGATGACAGGGAAGGAAATGTTACCTTAAGGTGGTGGTTCCGGTGGTGGTCTGATTGGTCCACGAAACGCGGCCCAATCAACTTTTCTTGGGTCTCAGAGGAACCCACTAGAAATATCTTTAATATAACCCATTAAAAGATAAATCCATGAAGGATCTTTATTAAGTATTTAACCCCATCTAATTTTCAAATTCCATAGTTGATTTCAGAGTCAAATTTGTCAACCACCTTGTCCCAGAATGGAGTATGAAATGATAGAACAGTTGACTTGGACTCAGGAAGGACAGGAACTAATACTGACTCAGGAAGGTGACTTAAGTCAAGTAAAGGTTCAGGAGTCGAAATAGGTTCAGAAATTGGGTCCAAGTCAAGAAGTTGAAACTCCAGTCCACATGTATTTTCCAACAATGGAATGTGACCTAATATGGGTGATTCCAGTTCAGGAATGATAGGTGGAGGAATCAAAACTGACTCTAGAATATTATTCAAGTTTGGTAATAAAACAGGAGTCAATATTGATTCAGAAAGTTGAACTGGATCACATATGTGAGAATCTAGGTCACATATCTCATTGAGTTCAATATCAAAAAATGGAGAACTTGCCAATTTATCCATGGGATTTTCAAAATTGGAAAGTTGGTCAAGTTCAACATGATCCTCAAAGATGGGTGATTCAATTTCTTTATGAATTGGTACAGGATCCAATGTTGACTCCGGAAAAAATTGAAGTCAGGTGAAGATACCGGAGTCATAATCGAATCAGGAAATGGAATTGAATCACTAAGTTGGGGTTCAGGATCATAATCATTTCAAGTTCTATTTCAGCAAAAGGAAAACTAGCCAAACTATCAATATCATTTGGAGTTTGGGTAAGTTCACATGGTTGTTCTGAAATGGAATCTTGATTTCCAAAACTACATGACTCTTCGGCTCTAACAGAATGGTTAGTGACATCAGAACTGGTCCAACGGTGAGAACGTAGATATTCGACCATCATATCTATGTCACTATTACGAGCGTTTTGAGCCTGAGTCATGGATTCAAGCATCTCTTCATAGGTGATATGTTCATTGTTTTGATGAAAAGATGAAGAATTGTCTTGGAAGTGGTAGTGAAATTGTGAGTCCATCAGATTTTTGGATTTGTGTTTGGACTCACGCATACTCATTTCCAAAATTGACGGTTTCCTATTTTGGACGGGTGGAACTGAGTATGAATCTTGAACATAATGTGGACTGGGTGGAGAAGGAGGGCAAGGTGGTTGGAAATTATGCTCAGGGGAGGTGAATCCCCACTGACTCGGTGAAGAGTTGAAATCATTATGGAAATTATAGTTATTAGATGGGGGGTATGGGTCATATTGATTCGGATAAGACCAATCCGGCACACTAGGTTGGTCAAAGTTATGATATGCCGGGTTGGTAATATCCGAAAATGTAGTCGGTGTGTAATATGGATTATTATTGTAGTTGAAAAATTATTATTATAGTCCATATCACACAATAGAATACAAACAAAGAAAAACAAACAAATAAACAAACAAAAAAGAAAAAATTCTAGCCTAAGTTAGGGTAGACTTAGGACCTAGACGACTCCTAACTGGTTAGACTGCCCACGGGAGGTCTAATGTAGACTTTAACCACAAGCTAATCAGCCAGGTCAGGGCAAGGTGGTGGGAGGTTTCCCGTCAAAGACGTTCCTTAATTAAATAACCACCAACCTTCGGGCTTTCGGCCCTCAATCCCTTTCCTAGACACTGATTTTGCAGGAGTTAGATTCCAACATTTTTCCCCCTTAGGATAATCTCCTAATTGAGTCCGAGATGTCCCTAGGGCCAACGTCTACTCAATTTTAGTTAGGCTTGGGTTAGTGAGTGCTTGGATTCTGATTTTTGGGCTAAGGAAGGGTGATTAAATCCCCACCTTATCTTATTATTGGGTGGTGCCCTTAAGATCAGAGTTTGTGCAAGTGTACAAGATGAATAAGATGCACTCAAAGCGATATAAATCAACCAAGAGATAGTCCTATTCTAGATGCAATGCAAGCATACCTTGCTCCAGCACTCTTCAGCAGTAAAAAAAAGGAATTAAAAAGACACGTGCCTAAAATGCAAATGTCTAATCAATTTTTTTTTATCCTTTCAACAAATATTTTACTGTTGATTATTAGCAGGCTTATGTTATGGCATATAAGAAAAATTAAAATTGCAGCAAACTAGAATTTGTAAACTAAGCAGCCCTGCAAAAAGCTGTTAGTAGTCAACTCGTCCTTGCCGCGGATCCGCGGCTTTTGCCGTGGAAACGCGGCAATTCAGAGGGCCCTTGGTCTCTATTTTTTGGAGCAGAGGCCCAAGGCCACTTGTATGTCACTGCAATAATAATTTTCTGCTTTGCTTGCCCTGTAACCTGCAACAGAGAAGAAAATTCGTTTAGTTCTAAAAAAATTTGCAATAAAAATTCAGATTTCAATAAAAACCGTTTTACCCTCCCCGGCAACGGCGCCAAAATTTGATTGAAGCTAAACCTGCACAAAAAATACGAGATTATAGAACTTAAGAATGAAATGTGCAAGTGCTCAATTCTTCTGCTATAGCAAGTGGCTAATGCGGGTCGTGATCCACAAGGAGGGTTTGCGATGGAAGCTTTTATAGTTTTATTGAAATCGTTATAAAAACCAAACGAAGGTTCTTCTCTGTTTTTAAAGTTAAGAAAAAGAAAAAGAAAGTTAATGGTTAAAGTTAAGAAGAAAGCGAGAGATGAAGAAGGTGGAAAATCAGAAAACGATGAAAAGCGACTATGTACAATGAAGTGGAGAAGAATGAAAACGATTTGGAAGAAGTGGTTGGTGATCTAAACTAAGAAAGAAAAGAAAAGAAGTAAAGAGATACTTACCTAGGTTGATTGATGACTTACTTGGAACCCTTTTTGCAAGTTCTACCTTTTGCTTCGGAGGCGTTCAACGCATAGATCATAAACTCGAGCTCGGTCCCCGTGCACATTATATCGTCAAGCATAAGAAGAACGAAGTGATGCGGAGCTTGGAAGAGGAGAACGTCTTCATGAACTATCGCTGGCTCTCACGTAGCTTAGTTAGACTTGCTTTGGAATTCACTTGTACACTTCAACAACAACCAGGTAAAGTAGAAGAGGAAGAGAGAAGCAAAAACAAATGTAAAGTAAAGCAGAATAGAAAACAAACAAAGCATTTACCTTTATTACTTGCTGAGACAATGAAAGAAAGGAGTAGGGTACATCGTCGGTGTCACTCTCAACATCAGCCCCTCTCTCTTACTTACATGAATCTTCTTCTACCCTAAGCTACATACAAGTTACATAAAAGTAAAACTAAACTACAAAATGGAAAAACTAGTCTAAGATCCTAACTCTGCATTGGCCTCCACTTTCAGCACAGAAAATGCCTTTTTATAGGCCAAAAACCCAACAACCAAGATCCCGGGGAGGTCGGGGAAGTTCACGCTCCCCGTAACTCCCCAAGATTGCCGCGGAAACGCGGCTTTTGTCGCGTTTTCGCGGCCAGGGTGTGGCCAGATGGCCACACCCTGTTGGTGGGTCATCCCGGGTGTTTCTTCAGACTTTATCCTTTGTTGGTTTCTTCGTTTGAGCTCCGGATTCTGACGAAATGGCCTTGGATTCTTGGCTTTAACCGATCGATTCTGAGAGGATTCTTCTCAACCGGTTTTAACCTCTTGATTTTGCCCTGATTTTGTGTGTGCGAATTTATTCTGATTTAATTCAGAATTCTGGTGGGCTTTTGGGCTCATTTCTCTTCATCTCCTCAAGGATTGGGCCTGCAAATAAATCAAACAAATAATTAGGACAATGCAGGCTTTTATTCTAAAATAAGTATGGAAATGTGACATTAAATATGCAACATTAGTGACCAATCATTTATCACTAGCTTCACCTGACTGAAACTCTGTCAGATTTTAGACTCGCCTTTTAAACTGAATCATCCCAGTAGCTCTATCAAGTGCTATAGTCATTAAACACTGTTTGCTATCCGCGATTCCAACTTGCTTAGCTCCACTTGTTTGTTCGCTTGCTTGCTAATTGCTTGCTTGCCAGTTTATCTATTTTTCTATTAATAATTGTGAGGAGTTTGAAATTATATATATACTGTTTCCTCAGACAGCATGGTTTTTCAGTATTTGTACCGATCTCTTATATCGGTACTATTTTCTTGTATCGCTTGACATGCTTTTACTTGATGTGCTAACATTTACCGTGCTATCTCTCATCACCTTGCTGATATCACCTAACCCTTGACATGCTACTACTTGACACACGCCGCCTGTTATGACATTACTTATCACCTGCCATCTGTCATGTTAACACCTGACCTATGATTATCACATTTAAGGGAATCCTGTACCTCTTATCCTGTATTATATACAGTTACATGTATCTCTAGTACTCATGTACTTTTTTACTCTTGAATTCCTAAGCCTAACCTGCTCCTGCTATTCTCGTAAATTGATAATTACATAATAAATTATAAAAAAGACAACTTGCACCAATTTTGGGGGAAACTGATGGGTCCTGATTTGTTCCATGTTTATGGCGGTCATATCATGTCACGCGTGGCCACATTCTTGAGGGATTACTTGGTGGCCACTAGGGATTTCGTGGGTATACTGGCATCCCTACTCCTCCTATTATTCCTACCGGATATGAATAAGCCCTATCTATTTCTACGGGCCCTACTCCAATCCGGGCATACAATAAGTCTCGGTACCTAGCGG
Organism: Agave tequilana; assembly: GCA_038442645.1. Classification (NCBI taxonomy): domain Eukaryota; kingdom Viridiplantae; phylum Streptophyta; class Magnoliopsida; order Asparagales; family Asparagaceae; genus Agave; species Agave tequilana. The sequence goes on along the minus strand of JAVJIF010012158.1, from coordinate 95,027 downwards.
TATGTTCCGGCTCAGCACCGGATACTCTATGGTCATTGTACCGGGTAAGTACGAGACCCATTCTAAACATGGTTCGTCGAACTCCACCAGTTTTCAAATAACTGGTTTTATAAGTTGTAAGTGAAAGTATGTGGAATGAGACACATACTAAAACCTACAATTTAGACGGTCTCAATTATAATAAGATACTAACTAATATACAATTCATTGTGTTATTTTGTAACTCAGGTTGTATACGCTTGGATTACTGATTGAGTTTAAAACATGCACACAAAAATACGAAATTTCGAAAGTTAAGAATAAAGAGTGCAAGGTGCTCAATAATACCGCTATAGCAAGTGGTTATGCGGGTCGTGATCCACAAGGAGGGACTAGCGATGGAAGCTTTTTTAAGCAAGTTCTCTTTTAGGCTACAAAGTATGGTTAAAGTTCTTTTTTAGTTCTTTAAAAGAAAAAAAAAGGAAATTTGAGTTACAGTTAAATTAAGAAGAAGATGGTAGATTAAGAAGATGGAGAAATTAGAAATGATATATACAAAGAAATCGAAATGAGTGATGAAAGAGTTGGGTGTTGTTGGTGTTGGTGATCTAAACTAAAGAAATAAAAGAAAAGAAAGAAAAGATTAAAGAAATACTTACCTCCTCTGGTTAATGACTTTCCTGGAACCTTGCATGTTCTACCTTACTTCAGAGGCGTTCAACGCATAAAACATAAGATCGAGCTCAGCCCCCATTCGCATTACATCATCAAGACGAACAAGAATGAAATGATACGAAATCTTGAGGAGGAGATCGTCATCATGTAATATCGTTGGCACTCACACAAACATGACTATACTGATTCTTCTAGATTCACTTGAATGCTCATCATAACCAAAAGAGGAAAAGTAGAAAGAAGAAGAAAATAAAAGTAAAGACAAACATTAAAAAAATTACTTTTTATTGCTTGCAGAAACGATGGAAGAAAGGAGGAGGTACATCGGTGTCACTCTCAACATAAGCCTCTCTCTTACTTATATGAATCTTAGTCTAAATTATACTTACAAAGAAAGAAAAATTACATGAAAAGAAAATAAAAACCTACACTAAAAAGAATGAAAACGTGGACTAAATTCTATCTCTGCATGGTCGTCCCCTTTTGCCTTTGAGATTGCAGGTATTTATAGAAGAAATGTAGAGGTTAGAGGAGTATGAAGATAGGGAAAGCTGGCTATTTCTAAATTTGAATTCTCCCCTTATCTCCAACTTGATTTGATGTGGATATTCAATTCTGATCTACAGTTTGTTAGCATGTTGATTACTGAATATTACTTATCAAATGATAGAATTAAAAATAGTGATTAACATAAGAGTTGTAGCCCTGTAGGTCTGCTTTCTGGATCATCTTGAATCATCAGATTTGAGATTCGGAAGCGAAAGTTATGATTCAAATACTAAAATGTATCCAGTCAGAATTTAGTCAAACTTGTTTCATCTCATCCGTTGATCTTCTCTCTATCATTTATCTCTCTATATTTGATATTATCCTCGGTTGATCTTTAGCTAACCAAAATGGATTTATAGAAATCTGAATTTTATCAGTTTTCATTTGGTGTTATCTTTCTGATTTGCTCTGATCTTCAGCTGAACATTTGCCTCAATCCTTGATTTGTTCTAACTAGATCTGGGATCATCCTCAGCTAACCAAATAGATCTAGTTAAATCTGATTCTAATTGGTATTTATTTGGTTTAATCCTCTTTCTCTTCATTATTATCTTCTACAAAATAGATATTTAAGACAAGAAAATTAGCAGATTTATTACACGATAAATGTAGAAGTGTAATGAAAAGAATACAAAATATATGTACGATCACACCCCCACACCTATCTTTTTCTCGTCCTCAAGCAAATCAACAAAACTAAACCAAAGATTATTAGACCACTTTCGCAGGTTACGCGATTGCACTAAGCATGTGCAACAAGCAGTTAAACCTCTAGGTTTCCCCTAGAGGGCGAGTTTTGTCTCGTGAGGGTTTTCACTGAATTGCACCCACAAAATCCATAAAGAAAGAAAAAAATGTTAGTATTTTGAAAACACATTTTGAAAGAAAAATATTTGAAATATTATTGTAAGTTTTAAGTAATCTATAAGTTATAGGAAAACCGAATTTTTCATTCCTAAACTTAGTCTCTATTCAAAAATTTGTTATCAAACAAAGTAAGGAGTCAAATTGTACTTCTCATCTAGTCTATTACTTTACCCTAAGTCATATGCACCTTGTGACCGTGAAATTTTGACTAAGGGTTCTTTAACTCTAACTCTTATGCCTTATATATATATATATATATATATATATATATATATATATATATATATATATATATATATATATATATATATATATATATATATATTGGTGGTATTATTCCTTAGTTCTATTAGGCTTTCTAATCTGCCCATGTAACGAGCCTTTAATCGATGACTCCCAAACCCAACGGTCTTAGGGCACCGGGTGAGAAACCCCCCCAAGGACTTAAGGACTCGAGCAAACATGGCCACAAAACTAAGGATTTTATTATATGAACCACTTTTAGGCGTGAATACTTATGCTTTATTAGGCACAAATCCCAGCTTAATCAGAGGATTTTTTTATATATATATTTTCTCAAACTTATCTAATCATCTTTCGCATAAATACCAAGGCTTACTTAGGCCAAAGCACCTAGCTAATGAATAATTAGATTTGTTCATCTTTCATAGATATATATATATTTTTTTAAATTTTTTTAAGGCATAAGAATCTTTGTTTTAGAACCCTAAGTGTGTAAGTGTATAAGGTGTGCATATTTCTTCAAGGTAAAGATCAAGACTAAATTACTTTGATAAATTATCTTCCTAACCCTAAAAATCAAATAAATAATCTTATTTTGACCAAGTACAAGAAATCCTAATTTGGATTTTCCTATTCCTTAAAATTGACTTAATTTATTACAAAAAATATGTCAAAATATTGTTTCTATTTTCAAAAAGTTTTAAAAGTAAAGAAAATGTTAATTTTTATTTTCTTTTTTTAATAAAAAGAAAAAACCTAAGTTATGTTAGACCCTCCCCACACCTAACTCATGCATTGTCCTCAATGTATGAATTAATGCATAGATGCATGAAAAAGAAGAAAGGGAAGAAAAATATTACCTTAAGGTGGTGGTTCCGGTGGTGGTCTGATTGGGTCAAGCGTTGCTACCCAATCAAGATAATGTGGTAGTTCACGGAACCTACCTTTATTGACCTCTTTTCTATTTACATATTTACAGTCCCCAGCATGAATAGGATCATGAAAAATCCTATCGTGAAACTTACTTCTTTTACATGATCAGTCCTGAAAAATCATCACAGAGTCATCATGGTCTATACCTATGTCCAACAAAAGAATATGACTTGGTGGAATGGTTGACTTGGACTCAAGAATGATAGGTTCAGGAACCAATACAAACTCGAGAAAATCGACTTGGGGTTCGAGAGTTAGTTTTGGTTCAAGCGTTGAGTCCAAGTCCAAGAATTGATATTCACATTTTTTTCCCATCAATGGAATGTGACTATCCAAAATTGGTGATTCAATTTCAAAATCTATGGGTACGGAATTAAATATTGGCTCAGAAAATTGGTCCAAATTGGGTAAGAATACTGGAGTTAACATAGATTCAAAGATGGAAACTGAATCACAAAGTTGGGGATTGGGTTCACATTCATGATCAAGTTCAATCTCATTAAAATGAAAACTTGCCAATTCGTCAATGGGTTGATATTGGTCAAGTTCAAGGCTTTGTGGTGAAACTGAATCTTGGTCAAAGTCTTCAAGATACCATGATTCTTGATTTTCATCATTATGACTAGAAGTGTTAGGAATAGTCAAAGATTGAATAGGGAGAGTTTCCTTATTCCTACGCATGTTCTCCAATCTACTAATTCTTGCTTCTATCATATTGAGTGGATCATTTTGACATTGAATCATGGTTTCCATACTCTTTTCTAAGTTGGCATGTTCTCCTTGAAAAATAGAGTAAGGATCTGTGGCTTGAAAATTTTTACGGGATTTTGAGTCTTCTAAAATTTGAATTCATCGCTCAAGCTCATTTAAGGCTTTCATCCTCTTTTTCCAGTCAATTGATTCTTCTAATGGTTGTTCGGGAGAAGGAGTATATGAAACTAGATGTTGGTAGGGTAGACTCGGGGGAGTTGTATCCCCATTGACTCTGTGAAGAGTAGTGATGATTATTTCAGTCTTGTTCATAGTATTGGGATTGGGGCATGTAATGATTCGGATAAGACCAATCTGGCACACTAGGTTGGTTAAAGTTATGATATGCCGGGTTGGTAATATCTGAAAAAGAGGTCGGGTGTAATATGGATTACCATTAAAATTGGAAAAATTATTGTTATAAGCCATATCACACAGGAAATGTCAACACAAACAAAGAAAAACAAACAAATAAGCAAACAAATAAAAAGAAAGAAAAAAACTAAACTAAGTTAGGGTAGACCTTTGACCTAGATGACTCCTAACTAGTTAGATTGTCCACGGGAGGTATAATGCAGACTTTGACCACAAGCTAATCAGTCAGGTCAGGGCAAAATTGGTGGGAGGTATCCGCGTAAAAGCGACGGGCCTAATTAAGCCAAACCATTAGCCTTCGGGGTTTCGCCCCTCAATCCCTTTCCTTAGACACTGATTTGGCAGGAGTCAAATTCTAACACCTTCCCCCTTAGGATAATCTCCTAATTGAGTCCGAGATGTCCCTAGGGCCAACGTCTACTCAGTTTTAGTTAGGTTTGGGTTAGTGAGTGAGGAGATTGTTTGTGGGCTAAGGGAGGGTAATGACTTCCCCACCTTATCTTATTTATAGGACAAGCCCTTAAGGTTGATTGTACAAGGTGTGCAGGATAAAGAAAAGTATCATTCAACAAGCAAATAATCACTCAAGATGTTTCCTAAACTATATGCCATGCAAACATACCTTTTGCTCCAGCACTCTTCAACAGTAATGTAAAATGTAAACGAATTAGACACGTGCCTAAATGCAAAGTCTAAACCATTTTTAGCATTTAACATACATCATTTTACTGTTGAGGTTAGAAAGTAAATACAATGAGACAAATAAGGAAATAGATAGCTACAGATATAAAACTTTGTACTACAGCCAACTTGCAAAAAAATACAAGTTAGTAGTTCACTCAGATTGCCACAGGAATGTAGCAAATATGAGGGCTTCTTGGCTCTGCTTTCTTGAGCAGAGTCCAAGGCCACTTATATGTCCACTGCAGCAAAAATTCCTTGTTGTCAAACCTGTACACCAAGAACAAAAAAAAAGTTAACCAAAAATGTAAATCTAAAAAGAGAATAACTTACCGTCCCTCCCCGGCAACGGCGCCAAAATTTGATTGAGTTTAAAACCTGCACACAAAAATACGAAATTTCAGAAGTTAAGAATAAAGAGTGCAAGGCGCTCAATACTACCGTTATAGCAAGTGGCTATGCGGGTCATGATTCACAAGGAGGGACTAGCGATGGAAGCTTTTTTAAGCAAGTTCTCTTTTAGGCTACAAAGTATGGTTAAAGTTCTTCTTTAGTTCTTTAAAAGAAAAAAAAGAAAATTTGAGTTACAGTTAAATTAAGAAGAAGATGGTAGATTAAGAAGATGGAGAAATTAGAAATGATATGTACAAAGAAATCGAAATGAGTGATGAAAGAGTTGGGTATTGTTGGTGTTGGTGATCTAAACTAAAGAAATAAAAGAAAAGAAAGAAAAGATTAAAGAAATACTTACCTCCTCTAGTTAATGACTTACCTGGAACCCTTGCATGTTCTACCTTGCATCAGAGGCGTTCAACACATAAAACATAAGATCGAGCTCAGTCCCCATTCGCATTACATCATCAAGACGAACAAGAATGAAATGATACGGAATCTTGAGGAGGAGATCGTCATCATGTAATATCGTTGGCACTCACACAAACATGACTATACTGATGCTTCTAGATTCACTTGAATGCTCATCATAACCAAAAGAGGAAAAGTAGAAAGAAGAAGAAGAAAACAAAAGTAAAGACAAACATAAAAAAAAAATTACCTTTTATTACTTGCAGAAACGATGGAAGAAAGGAGAAGGTACATCGGTGTCACTCTCAACATAAGCCTCTCTCTCTTACTTACATGAATCTCAGTCTAAACTATACTTACAAAGAAAGAAAAATTACATGAAAAGAATAAAAAACCTATACTAAAAAGAATGAAAACGTGGACTAAATTCTATCTCTGCATGGTCGTCCCCTTTTGCCTTTGAGATTGCAGGTATATATAGAAGAAATGCAGAGGTTAGAGGAGTATGAAGATAGGGAAAGCTGGATATTTCTGAATTTGAATCCTCCCATTATCTCCAAACTTGATTTGATGTGGATATTCAGTTCTGATCTGCAATTTGTTGGCGTGTTGATTGCTGAATATCGCTTATCAAATGATAGAATTAGAAATAGTGATCAACATAAGAGTTGTATCCCTGTAAGCCTGCTTTCTGGATCATCTTAAATCATCAGATTTGATATTCAGAAGCAGAAGTTATGATTCAATTACTAAAATGTATCCGGTCAGAATCTAGTCGAACTTGCTTCATCTTATCCGTTGATCTTCTCTCTATCCATTTATCTCTCTGTATTTGATATTATCCTCGATTGATCTTTAGCTAACCAAAATGGATTTATAGAAATCTGAATTTTATCAGTTTTCATTTGGTGTTATCTTTCTGATTTGCTCTGATCTTTAGCTGAATATTTGCCCCAATCCTTGATTTGTTCTAACTAGATCTGGGATCATCCTCAGCTAACCAAATAGATCCAGTTAAATCTGATTCTAACTAGTATTTATTTAGTTTAATCCTCTTTCTTTTCATTATTATCTTCTGCAAAATAGATATTTAAGACAAGGAAATTAGCAGATTTATTACACGATAAATATAAGAGTGTAATGAAAAGAATACAAAATATATGTACGATCAATTACGGTGACATGGGATAATGGTATATAGATGAGAGTTTTCTTTTTTGGATTATTCCTTCGACATACTAATCTCATGGAGTCATGACCTAAGCTTGTACATTTGGTTTTGTTCGTATTTAGGTTTTATTTAGTTTTTATCAGTTTTATCAGTTTTATGTTAGTTTAGGAGATATCTGCTTTTCTTTCTGTCTCTTTACTTGCTCATGTATGTTTGTGCTCACGACACGATTTTCAATACATGCTCTTGGATTCAGATTTATCGATACGTATGTGCTTGTTCCTGCACGCCACTTGGCCTTCACCATACCGCTCGTTGGGGAGTTTTGACTCCCTTGGATCCGTATGTCCAGATCCCAGAGCTTAGAGGTTGTGGATTCTCCAGGTTGCTGATCAGAGATGCGTAGCGAAAATGTGGATCATCGGCAGACCATCTGAGGCTCTATCCTTCGAGGCCCCCTGCTCGGCTCTCGAGTTTTCCCTTTGTGACTTGTGAGCGCCTTTTGCTAAGTTCATTATTGTATATCTTTTTGTATTCTCACATTTGCGCCTATTGGTGATATAATATTCTTATAATATTGTATCACATCCTATGATGACTTTGTAATTATACTCATATGTTGGGATGTATAATGCACCACGTGCTTCTGTACTCTGATTCTTGCATATACTATTGCTTAGTGTATATATGTAAGGATATTTTCAACCTACGTATATACGTCACAGTAACGTCTCCATACCCGTGGGATCAGGGTGTTACATGATAGTATCAGAGCCTAGGCTCTCCCATCTTCAGTACGTCCAGATGACAAATTAATGGTAAAGAAATTTGCGACTGGAATGCATGAGTCCTGGTTATACAATCCAACTACAAGTGCAGAGTTATATATTTCTTCTTCATCGTTCTTCCTTCGATTCCTGATTTTCTTTCATTTTTCACTATTCCGTTTGCGTAGTTTTTATACTCACTTAAGATATGGATAGATTAGAGATGTAGTGGCAGCGTATTGAATGAAGCTATTATACGATCTTTTCGACCAACTCTATGAAGCTCAGGTATTCTATATCTTTCAGAGTGATCGACGCCCAGTATTCGAAATTCTTAATTATTAATCTTCTTTATCTGTGCTCAGAATTATTAAGGTTTTCTTTATCTTCGGTATTCTGGTCTATTCTCAGAGTAATAGTAATCATATAGCACATCGTGAATTCTATTACAAAGTCTTCATCAAGTACAACTTTATGCCTCTCAGATAAGGAGGTGATATCGGGTCAATATTATTTAGCATCGTTCGAACATTTATACAGCAGGAAGTGCAGATGTCTATATTCCGATTACTGTTCAGTAATTTAGGAGCGTTACCCTTAGTTATTTATATCTTAATTGGTATAATCCTCGTCCTTATCATTTTTGTGTTCATTTTCCCTTATTGAAATTTTGACGTCGAAATTTTTGTAAGGTGGGTAGAATGCAACACCCTGTTCCCAGAATACGTACTTAGATACGTATTCAGGTTTTTTGATCAAATTTTTCAATTTAATTTCTATATTTATTTTTATTCTATGATTATTTATGTGATTGTTTTGCTTTGAATCCAGATTCGTGGACTCGGAGTCAGCCCTAGTCTGAACAGGGGGCCCGATCCTAGTGTATTACTGGATTTTATCTTTTTGACAGTCAGATTTGACTGATTTCAGTTTAAAACATCATTTTCTAATATTTTAGATTTTTTATGATTTTCAAGAATTTTTTCTGAAATAAATTGCAAAATCTTCAAAATCGGTGACCGATATCGCTGGTTGATTGTAAGATTTTTAATTTACAAATGGAGTTGAATCTCTAAAATTTACTTTCACATTATTTCTTAAAATCATATTTTTCTACTTTAGTGTATTTTTAGAAAATTTTCTGAATTTATCAAAGTTCGACCGGTTTTGGTTTCGACCGGTGTCGCTGGTAGATTCTAGGATTTTTATTTTTAAAACGGAATTGAATTTCCTGAATCTAATTTCACCATGTGCCTTAAAATAATATTTACTATTTTGTGTATTTTTGGAGAGCTTTTCGAGTTACGCCATTTTTCTGAATTTTTCAATGTTTTTGGTATTTTTCCTGATCCAGGAATCCATCCGAATATTTTCTTTTCTTTCTTTTTTCTTTTTCTTTTTACTTTCTTCCAAATCTTTTTTTCTCTTTGTTTTCTTTTACTTTTTCTTTTCCCCTTTATTCTCCTTCACACAAACTTCTCAAAATATCTCCCCTCTTTCTTTTATATTTTCTTCTCCTTTTTTTCTTTTCTTTCTCCTCTCCTTTTCTTTCTTCTTCCCCTGGCGCCAACGACAGCGCCTCCTCCTCCACCTCCCTCCTAAATTCTTCCTCTTTCTCACCTTATCTCTCAAAATCTCTCTAATCTTACTCTCCTTCTCCTTCTCTCTCTCCTTTACCTTTCAATTTCACCTCTCCCCTTCTCTCTCCACTCCAAGCCCCACCGAGACTGGCGCCTCCACCTACACCCGGCGCACCACGATCTCCGGCGACCCCAGGCCGGCAGCGAGCCCCACTCTAGCCTCCCTTCTTCCCCAATCTCCTATCCTCCTTCAAGATCATCTCCACCATTATCACTTTCACCTCCATCTTCATCATCCTCTCCTCCTCCACCAAATTCACCACATCCACTGTCTCTTCCATTCCTCTTCACCATCTCCACCATATTCTCCACCTTCAACTCCTTCCCACAACCACCTCTCACCATCACCACCAGCTCCACCATCCACATCAACTCCTCCACCTTTCCTCTTCTCCTCCTCTGTGGAGTTGCCGGCGGCCACCCTCGGCCTGCGCTAGCCTCCGATGGTCGGCGCCACCTCCCCTGCACAGCCTGGCTGCGAGGGTATGGCCGGCCAAGGCCAGGGGCTCTGGCCGTGAGTAGAGTTGGAGGCAACATCCCCTCTTTCTTTCTTTCTCCTCCTCTATCTCCTCTCTCTTTTCTATCTCTCTAAATATATTATAATATTTTAATATATATTGGTGGCATGCCTGTGTTCTTAGGATTCTAGATTTTCATGGAGTTTTTTCGGAGACTTTTTGGGTGAGTGTCCTCACCTAGTTTTGAGTTTCTCTGCTTCGTCGGGTCGACTATGTATTTTATCCTGTATTTTGGGATTGTGTTTGTTTTTTGTATTTGGTTGTACCCTTATATTTGTATGTGGCATAGTGCCCAAGATTGTGCATGTATTATGCTTGTGATGAATGCTTGTATTAGAGTAATTTACTTTCTGTACATATGCTATGTCTGTGAGGTTGTCTATTACTGCTTTATTATATGTGTGTGTTTGATACTAACACTCTTGCAGGTACTATACCCAGCCTTCGGGCAGCGTTCAGCCTCCGGGCTTTCTATACGCAACCTTCAGGTCGCATTTAGCCTACGGGCTCTCATGCTCCTCCTGATAGGCGAGCCTAGTGCACAGCGCTTTCCTGCTAACTTCGCCCGAGCGTAGTTGCACTGTGTGCGCAGCTTCGTCATAGGTGATGCAAAGCGGATTACCACACCAGACCCCCGTGCTAGCTTCGCCACGAGCAGTAATCACGCCGAGTGTGATGGTCTTTAGCGCTATACGCTAGCCTCGTTCCAGCTTGTCTAGCTTCGCTTTTTTTATTGCTAGCCATTATTGCCTATCATGTTCTGTTATCATGTTTGTGCGCAAGTTTGGTACTAACACCTCCTGCAGGTACTTCAGCCTCCACGCTCTCGCCCACTTCCTTGAAAGAGGAGTCCCTTAGACCGTTAGGACTTTCATGCTCGGCCTGGTAGGCAGGCTTAGCGCTCAACGCTTTCTCACTAGATTCGCCTAGGTGGAACTCTGCTGGATTTTAGACTCGCCATTTAAGCCGAGTCATTCCAGTAGCTCCATCAAGCGCTCTAGTGATTAAACACTATTTGCTATCCGCACCTCCTACTTGCTTAGCTCCGCTTGGATGTTCGCTTGCTTGCTAATTGCCTGCTTGTTGGTTTATCTATTCTTCTATTAATAGTTGTGAAGAGTTTGAAATCTTACATATACTGTTTTCCTGAGACTGCATGCTTTTTCATTATTCTTACTGTTCTCTTATATCGGTACTATTTTTCTGTATCGCTTGACATGCTATTACTTGATATGCTAACATTTACCGTGTTGTCTCTTGTCACATGCCTGATATCACCTAACCCCTGACATGCTACTACTTGACACCTGCCCTCCTGCTATGACATTACTTATCACCTGCCACTTGTCATGTTAACACCTGACCTGAGATTATCACATTTACGGGAATCATGTACCTATTATCCTGTATTATATATAGTGACCTGTATCTCTAGTACTCATGTGCTCTCGCACTCCTGAATTCCTGAACCTGTCCTGCTCCTGCTATTCTCATACATTGATAAGTACATAATAAATTATAAATAAGACAACTTGCACCGGGTTTGGGAAAACTGATGGGTCCTGATTAGTTTCATGTTTATGGCGGTCATATCGTGTCATGCAGGGCCACATTCTTGAGGGATCACCTGACGGCCACTAGGGATTCCGTAGGGTATACTGGCACCCCTACTACTCATATTATTCTTTCCAGGTATACACAAGCCTTAGGCCTATTTCTACAGGATCTGCGATACCCTACTCCAATTCGAGCTTACAATAAGTCCTAGTACCTAGCGGTACGTTCCGGCTCAGCACCGAATACTCCATGGTCGTTGTCCCGGGCAAGTACGAGACCCATTCTAAACATGGTTCATCGAAATCCATCAGTTTCCAAATAACTGGCTTTATAAGTTGTAAATGAAAGTATGTGGAATGGAACGCATACTAAAACCTACAACTTAGATGGCCCCAATTTAATAAGATGCTAATATACAATTCATTGTGTTATTTTGCAACTCGGGTTGTATATGCTCAGATTACGGTGACATGAGATAAAGGTATATAGATGAGGGTTTTCTTGTTTGGATTATTCCTTCGACATACTAGTCTCATGGAGCCGTGACCTAAGCTTGTACGATTGGTTTTGTTCGTATGCAGGTTATATTCAATTTTTATCAGTTTTATTGGTTTTATGTTAGTTTAGGAGATATCTGGTGTTGCCTTATCTGCTTTTTTACCTGCTCATGTATGTTTTTGCTCACGACATTGTTTTCAATAATGCTCTTGGACTCAGATTTATCAATACACGTGTGCTTGTTCCTGCACGCCACTTGGCCTTCACCATACCACACATTGGGAAGTTTCTGACTCCCCTGAATCCGTATGTCCAGATCCCAGAGCTTAGAGCTTATGGATTCTCCCGATTGCTGATCAGAGATGCGCAGCAGAAGCGTAGAACATCGGCGGTCCATCTGGGGCCCTATCCTTCTAGCCCCCTGCTCAGCTCGTGAGTTTTCCCTTTGTGACTCATGAGCGCCTTTTGTTAAGTTCATTATTGTATATCTCTTTGTATTCTCATATTTGCGCTTATCGGTGATGTAATATTCTTTTAATATTGTATCACATCCTATGATAACTTTGTAATTGTACTCATATATTGGGATGTATAATGCATCACGTGCTTCCTTACTCTAATTCTTGCATGTATTGATGCTTAACGTATATATGTGAGGGTGTTTTCGACCTTCGTATATACGTCACAATAACGTCTTCGTACTCACGGGATTGGGGTGTGACAGACGTGAGGACTCGCGCATAGCATCATCTAGGCTAGGGGCGCCATCTCATCAGGCCTATCCTCGGGGGGCAACATATCAGCAGAAGGCCCTACTGACACCACCAGGGCCGTACCTGGGACCTCTTTAGCAGTCTCGAGGGCGGGGAAGTCCTCTGAGCATCTTCCATACGAACAGGGGATCCAACCTACCCTCCTGGGTGGTGGGGGGTTGCTCCGCGTGCGCACGCGCAGGAGTGGTCATGGTTTCCCGCAAGCTCATCATCCCCTTATCATCGGACTTATCGAACTGAAGCTAACGCTTCTTCTGTAAAAAGAAAATAATACATCAAGAAATAGTTTCCACAAACAAAAAATTAGAGAAATCCAGAGCATACCCTCTGCCACAGAAGGCGTGAAGACTGAGCGGGTGCCCTCTTCTTCTTATCGGGAACCATCTCCCTTCGGACCCTCAGCTTCCCGAGATTAATGATTGGTTGGCTCTCCACTCGGGTAGACTCCTCTATCTCGGAGTCAGGGTTGCTCTTCTATTGAGCAGACCCCTCAGGTTCGAGGGCAAGCGACCCTTACCCGAAGTAAGTACTCTCAAAATAACTGGCAATGCTGGAGGTCTGTTCCAGTTCAGCAGCCAACTCCAATTGCGATTATTAAAGTCGATGGTCGTCAACTTTCTCAACTTCACTTCAACATCGGCGGTTGGCAAGGTCCCCCCACGAGTACCTGCATCCAAGTTCCAGACAACCCTGATAACCCCGCGCTCACTTGAATTGGCATCCCTTGGACCGGACACCTGAACCACGGTGTCTCTCATACCGCGATCACTGTCAACAATGTTGACGATAATCTTTTCCACCTCGATCTTGGGGACAAAATAGTGCGCCCCCAAGGTGGTCTTCCTCAGCAAGTATGTGGCGCTAAAAACTTCACAGTGACAAGCATCGGGAGCGTACAAATCGCAGAGGGCATCAAATCCCAGAATAGTACTCCAAGCCACCGCCGATAACCGAGAGGGGGTGACCCCATAAAAGATCAAAATGCTGCGAATGAATTTCGTCATTGGCAGTCCTAATCCTAGTGCCAGCACTAGAGGATGCATGTACACACCCTCTTTATCAGGGGCTGAGGTAACATCAACATCGTTGGGGCATAACTCAATTTTATCTCTACGCTCCAACGAAAGCCATAACTAGCCAGGCATTTATCCACCGCCTCCCGATCACGAAGCTTAGAGTTTTTTGGATTGAAGTCCATCCTGATCCTGGTATGATGGGAAGTTCTCTTACCATTTCTCCTTCGCGATGGACTTTTCTTGTCTGATCCATTTGTAAGGACTAGATTTCTCCCCTTTCTTCATTTTCAGCAAGAATAATGAAATGGTAGAGATTCAAAGATCAAAACATCATAAGGAGGCAAGAAAGAAAAAGATGAAGCAGAAATCTCAGAAAAATGCCCAAAACCTTAGAGTGTAACCCTCTTAACCCTAGGGGAATGAACCATCACTCGATTAGCGCCCTACACGTATTATAACGAATACAATCGACACCGTGACTGAAATCACCTAGAGGGGGGGTGAATAAGTGATGTGGCTAATCTATGAACTAAATGCGGAATTTAAAAACTTAATGCAATACACACTCAAGTGCTATCAACAAGTGATGCACACAACCAAGCCAAGCAAATATGAATGAGCAATATAAATAGATGCAAGGCACAAAGTAAAGAGAGAGTTAGAGAGAGTCAATGGATCAAGCGCAAACAACAAGATATGTTCCGAGGTTCGAGCACCCAGCTCTACATCCCCGCCTTCGACACACGAAGGATTTCCAATCCACTAGCTTGTCCACAAAGGACTCCCACAAAGGGAACCTCCACCGACGATTTGGGGCACTCACAATTATAAGGAGTACCCAACTCCTCCCTTACAAACACAACCTCCTCCTTGAGGCACAACTCCAATCCAATCAACAATCTCCTCACAACTTGAGGGATTTCCACAAACCAATACAAGGATCACCTCACAACCTTGAGGGATACAACCCAATAGCCAAACTTCCTCAACACAATGAGGGAAAGGCACAAAGCCAAGCTAAAGATAGGGTTTACAACTTAGTGGTTTCAAACAACAACCACAAAACAATCTCTTTTTCCCACACAAAATCCTATAGAGAAGATAGTAGATTTTAGCTCAAGTGTGGAGAAAACCAAGGGATTTGAAACCAGCAACTCAAAGAAAATCTTGGGAAATAAATGAAACCAAGATAGAGAAGTTCAATTCAAAAGCTTTTCCCAAAACCCTTTCTTTGATTTTTCAAACCCTAATGAAAACACCAAAAAGATTGTTCAATTTGAATCCAAAAACTATTTTGATTGCAGCAAAAACACCAGAGAGAATGAAAATATTAGCCCAAAAATTCTTGGAGAAAAACTCTTTCAAATGGGGTATTTATAGGCAAATCTGGAAAATAGCCGTTGGCAGAAAAACTGCCAGAAATACCCTGCCGGTCGACCGCACGGTCGACCGTCCAACGGTCAAAAATAGCCGTCTGACAGCTGCCGGTCGACCTGGCGGTCGACCCAGACAAACAGAGACCAATCTGCTTACAGTCGGTCGACCGCACGGTCGACCGTCTACAGAAACAGCCGACGTGCACGTTTTTGTGCACGTCCGGTCGACCGTCCGGTCGACCGTCCATATGGCACGGTCGACCGGACCTGTCGACCGGCCCAGCCTGGCTGTCAACAGAATAGGTCAAATTGGAGCACAATTTCAGGCTGAAAACGTTCGAATTCATAAAAAGGTATATAGGAATGATTTGTAGATCTTTAAGTTATCTTTCTAATGCATCTGCAAACAACTCAATATCCGTTAGGATGCGAAAGTTATCAATAAAACACTAACAGGTGTCAAAACAGAAACTGTAACCTGTTTTCAGAACAAGAACAGATTTCAACCAAATATTTGACAACTTTAAAATTAGAATCTGAAAATGGTTATTAAATAAGAAATTTAGATCTGAAAGTTATCTTTAAAATGCAAGTTAAATCAAGTTATTTGAATATAAAATAAAAAGTTATGATAATAACTATAGAAGGGTGTCAAGCAGATCATTAGAACTAAAACTGGTTCAACTCCAAAACCCGATACATGTTTTGATTAGAAATGCCAAAACATAAAACACATGAAATAGAATATCAAACTAAGTTTCTTTTAAATAGTTGAAGCATACATGTATATAGAACAAATCTAATATACATTAAACCATGTAAACTTATTTTGATATAATCCTATTCATGTAAACCAAGATCGGTTAAACCAAAAACCGAAAACCAATATTCAAAAACATGAAACGTGTGTGTTGTGAACTTGAGCTTATCATACTATACTAATTTTTACAATTTGAGATCTAAACTCAAAACTAAAACTATGGATACCTAAGTCTTCTTGTAGAGCGCAATCTTCAAGTCGACTCGATCCAAAGCAAGATTCACCGAGCTTGACTCCAATGAGTGCTAGATATCATCTTTGATGCTTAGGCTCTTGAATCAATATGTGAAAGATGTGTGGAAGCTTTCACCAACTAATATCTTGTTAAATATCTGAAACTTAAACATTGCAAGATTATTAGTACACATAACTACATGAGTTAATCATCATCAAAACTAGAGTGGAGGGCCTTTGGGCCAACAATCTCCCCCTTTTTGATGATGACAAAACTCATGGAGTTATATATGCATGGATTAAAGTAAAGCTTCAAAGAAGCTCCCCCTTAACTCATGCATAACAATAAAACATATAAGATATGCAATGAATGTTCTTAAACACATATAAACATGTTCTAAGATATGCAATGAATGTTCTTAAACACATATAAATATGTTCTGGATACCAATTAAAATAAAACATAAACAATGAAACATGCTCTTGATACCAATAAAACAATAATATTGAAACCAACATATTATTACTAATGAAAACTAACTAAAACATATGCATAAATCAACCATGCATATAAACTACAAATTCTTCTCCCCCTTTTTGTCAATCATCAACATAGGGTAAAAACAAATATAATGAAAACAAATACTTCTCCCCCTAAATGTTCAAAACAAAGAAGCAATAAATTATTCCAAGGGGTAAAACTAAAGTCAATATGATATCAATTGAAAATAACAAACTTTGAGAAATGCCAAATCCTATTTGAAATAAAACAAGGCATTGAAACAAAATAACATTTTATATCAAAATGAAAACATGTTATGTAAACTTGATACCAATAGATAATAAAAAATTGATACCAAATTTAAGGAAACAAATAGCATCTTGATACCAAAAGAAGATATTTTTCATTATAAGCATATGATACCAATTACTTTAATATTGATTTGTAATTGTTTTTCATCATAAAGTTAGGGAGTGGGAAACAAAAACAATGGTAAACAAAATACCAATTGAAATATAAAATACGAGTTTTCTCCCCCTTTATGAAATACCAAAAGAAAATATGCATAGGCTTGAAATAAGATACCAATTGAAATTGATACTGTGTGAAGAATAAGCATACATATATAAAACAAACAACATATATGAGTATACAAAGAGATGTCAATATTGATACCAATTGAAAAGATTCAATGATACCAATTGAAATAAAAATAAGGTCAAGTATATAACTCATATCTACTACCACCCATTTCATGATCAAGTTTAAAATGATTTTCATTATAAAGCATACATGAGCATGATCTCCCATCCAACCGCCCATTGATGGTAGGGGTTTTCAAAAGATAGATTTGAAAATAGAGTTCGTTTGAAAATCTCTACCAAATTGAAGAATACGAACTAGTTTATGAAAGTTTTTGAAAAACTAGTATGAAATCCTTCAAGAAAGGGAATGAACAAGATTTCTCATGAAACATGAAAATCACATTATCAACAAACACTCAAAAACCATCCATATGGCTATTACACTAAACACTATGTATAACACCAAAGTGTAGCCGAATTCCCCGTGAAGGGCTCTGGACTAACTCCTCTAGATCCCCGTAAATAAGGGTTGAGGTGCCGCGTTGGCTCTCTTGGTTGAATACAAGTGTTAGCAAATAATCCCAATCAATATTTATACTCATGAAAACTAAATCATGAAACCAATTTGAAAATTAAATCATGGGAAAACATCAAGTAAGTTGAGTGTACAAGTGTTGTGAGAAACACATCATCATGAAAATAGACAATCAAGCTCAATATAGAAATCATCAAAATATGAAACATAAGTGAATCATGAAATTAATTGAAATCATCATAAAACATGAGAATCACAATCAAACGTGGAAATCATCACAATGATTTAAACTTCAAGGCATATGTATGTCATGTACAAACTAAAGTATACATACATATCCCAAACATGAAGAGTCCACAAAAGTATATGCATGAAGGCACGTGGCTCA
Source organism: Agave tequilana (assembly GCA_038442645.1). Lineage (NCBI taxonomy): Eukaryota > Viridiplantae > Streptophyta > Magnoliopsida > Asparagales > Asparagaceae > Agave > Agave tequilana. Next base: position 76,852 of record JAVJIF010012158.1, on the reverse strand, counting down.
AGGATGTATATGTATAAGTGATAGTTTGGACAAGATGGACATATACATGAAGTCAACCAAATTACATATAATGGTGAATACAAGTCAAATGCATGAATCATCAAAACTAGACTATACAAGTACATCTAATGAACACAAATGAGCTTTTAAGCACAAACATTAAAAAGATATATTTGTAGCTCACTAGTTGTACACATATAAATTCTAGTCTTAATTGAAAACTATCATTCAAGCAAGTAGTCAACACATGAATCACAAAACGTTGTATAAATCAATATGAGAAATACAATCATGATAATCAAAACTATGGAGTGTCAAAACAATCACAAAAATCCATATGATTATTATGATAAAGACATGTGCATTAGATCTATGATCAACATGATAGCTAAAACATAAAGAGAATACAAAATATGGGTTCATATTAAACATGGGTGTCTCAAGAACTAATCATGTAAAACATAAGACTAATAAACATGGCAATTATCATACTAATCATAAAACAACAAAACATGCTATAAATTGATGAACATATAAAACATACAAATATAAATGAGAGTTAGAGAATGATACCAAAACCAATGAAGGAGCATCTCTAGTTCTTCCAAAACATGGTGGTCCTCTCCACCTAATCTCCTTGAGTGTGAAGCATCCAAATGATTCTCTTTTAGGCTTAGAACGCATCCACCTCAAGGCACCCAAAACTCTCACGTGATGCGAGAGCCTCCACCTACATCAAAAATCAAAGAGGTGGATCTTGGTACCCATTTCCTTGTGGGTCCACGGGGGTTAGTATCTCTCCTAACCCAAACAAGATTAGTTGCTAAATTTTCAATATGTAATCTATCATAGCAAAATCTAGCAAGATGGCCTTTTCGACCACAATGTGTACATGTGTACACATGAGCATACGTGTTATGATTGTGTCCGTGATGAGCATGTGTATGCCGTGTTGGGTATGCATGCAAGGATGGAACTTGTTTCTTATGAACCAAGGATTCCAATCGTGTATGATTTAAAGCACATTGGCTCAAAGTGGAGCCCAAACAATCAACACTTTTCTTCAAAACATTTATATCATTTTCTATGCTAGAAGACAAAGTGGAGCATGTTATAGGAGTGCAAGAAGTAGAAGCTACACTAGCATGGCAAACATGAATATTAATATCATTTTGCAAAGATTTATTTTTACTCAAAACCAAATCCAATTCTTTTGTGATGAAATCAATTTCATTTTTCAAAGTAATGTTTTCTTAAAAAACAAGATCCATTTTTGAAGATAAAACTTCATTGTTCTTCAAAATATCATCACAAGTGTTTTTGCCTTTTAAAACTTCAATTTCTTTAAGGGCAAGGTCTAGTTGAGATCTTAGTGAGTCACGTTCACTAGCAATCTCTCCTTTCTCTTGCAAAACAGTTTCAAAAGTAGAGCATAAATCTTTCAATTCTTCTTTTACATCAAAGTGTTTCTTTTTCAAAAGCTCATGTTTTTCGAAGAAATTTTCAAGCTTGGAGGCAAGTTCTAAATTTAAAGTTTGAACCTCACCACAACTATAGCAAAATGAATTGGAGCTATCATCTATTTGAGAGTCCGGTTGTACCTCATGGGAGTCATTCCCATAGACCACAAAGCCACGCTTTTCGGATACGTCTCTCCTAGATCTCCTCATCTTGTTGATAATCACGGGTAGCTCGGGAGATGTCAAAATGCTCCAAACTGCAAAAGCAGAATCATAGCGATCAAAAACATGTAAAAGATGTTCATTAAGAGATGCTCTAAGTGCCCTAAGTGCAAGTGCATTGGCCTTCTTATGCTTGCTACTATTTGGGAGGGTTTCTATAGTGATGGCTTGATAAGCTAGATGTCCTAGGCTTTTTATATGCCTAATCATGTCAACCTTCCAAGAATCAAGTTTAAAATGGTCAAACATAGGTGGGCTAGCCATGAGAGCAAACTAGTATGAGTGCAAATGAAATGCAAATGAAGATTAGCAAACCAAGATCTTACTCCTAGGTGGTTAAACCTAAATATCAGGAGCACTAGCTCTGATACCAATTGAAATCACCTAGAGGGGGGGTGAATAGGTGATGTGGCTAATCTATGAACTAAATGCGAAATTTAAAAACTTAATGCAATACACACTCAAGTGCTATCAACAAGTGATGCACACAACCAAGCCAAGCAAATATGAATGAGCAATATAAATAGATGCAAGGCACAAAGTAAAGAGAGAGTTAGAGAGAGTCAATGGATCAAGCGCAAACAACAAGATATGTTCCGAGGTTCGAGAACCCAGCTCTACATCCCCGCCTTCGACACACGAAGGATTTCCAATCCACTAACTTGTCCACAAAGGACTCCCACAAAGGGAACCTCCACCGAGGATTTGGGGCAATCACAATTACAAGGAGTACCCAACTCCTCCCTTACAAACACAACCTCCTCCTTGAGGCACAACTCCAATCCAATCAACAATCTCCTCACAACTTGAGGGATTTCCACAAACCAATACAAGGATCACCTCACAACCTTGAGGGATACAACCCAATAGCCAAACTTCCTCAACACAATGAGGGAAAGGCACAAAGCCAAGCTAAAGATAGGGTTTACAATTTAGTGGTTTCAAACAACAACCACAAAACAATCTCTTTTTCCCACACAAAATCCTATAGAGAAGATAGTAGATTTTAGCTCAAGTGTGGAGAAAACCAAGGGATTTGAAACCAGCAACTCAAAGAAAATCTTGGGAAATAAATGAAACCAAGATAGAGAAGTTCAATTCAAAAGCTTTTCCCAAAACCCTTTTCTTTGATTTTTCAAACCCTAATGAAAACACCAAAAAGATTGTTCAATTTGAATCCAAAAACCTATTTTGATTGCAGCAAAAACACCAGAGAGAATGAAAATATTAGCCCAAAAATTCTTGGAGAAAAACTCTTTCAAATGGGGCATTTATAGGCAAATCTGGAAAATAGCCGTTGGCAGAAAAACTGCCAGAAATACCCTGCCGGTCGACCGCACGGTCGACCGTCCAACGGTCAAAAAACAGCCGTCTGACAGCTGCCGGTCGACCTGGCGGTCGACCCAGACAAACAGAGACCAATCTGCTTACAGTCGGTCGACCGCACGGTCGACCGTCTACAGAAATAGCTGACGTGCACGTTTTTGTGCACGTCCGGTCGACCGTCCGGTCGACCGTCCATATGGCACGGTCGACCGGACCTGTCGACCGGCCCAGCCTGGCTGTCAACAGAATAGGTCAAATTGGAGCACAATTTTCAGGCTGAAAAACTTCGAATTCATAAAAAGGTATATAGGAATGATTTGTAGATATTTAAGTTATCTTTCTAATGCATCTGAAATCAACTCAATATCCGTTAGGATGCGAAAGTTATCAATAAAACACTGACAGGTGTCAAAACAGAAACTGTAACCTGTTTTCAGAACAAGAACAGATTTCAACCAAATATTTGACAACTTTAAAATTAGAATCTGAAAATGGTTATTAAATAAGAAATTTAGATCTGAAAGTTATCTTTAAAATTCAAGTTAAATCATGTTATTTGAATATAAAAATAAAAAGTTATGATAATAACTATAGAAGGGTGTCAAGCAGATCATTAGAACTAAAACTGGTTCAACTCCAAAACCCGATATATGTTTTGATTAGAAATGCCAAAACATAAAACACATGAAATAGAATATCAAACTAAGTTTCTTTTAAATAGTTGAAGCATACATGTATATAGAACAAATCTAATATACATTAAACCATGTAAACTTATTTTGATATAATCCTATTCATGTAAACCAAGATCGGTTAAACCAAAAACCGAAAACCAATATTCAAAAACATGAAACGTGTGTGTTGTGAACTTGAGCTTATCATACTATACTAATCTTTACAATTTGAGATCTAAACTCAAACTAAAACTATGGATACCTAAGTCTTCTTGTAGAGCGCAATCTTCAAGTCGACTCGATCCAAAGCAAGTTCACCGTGCTTGACTCCAATGAGTGCTAGATATCATCTTTGATGCTTAGGCTCTTGAATCAATATGTGAAAGATGTGTGGAAGCTTTCACCAACTAATATCTTGTTAAATATCTGAAACTTAAACATTGCAAGATTATTAGTACACATAACTACATGAGTTAATCATCATCAAAACTAGAGTGGAGGGCCTTTGGGCCAACAATCTCCCCTTTTTGATGATGACAAAACTCATGGAGTTATATATGCATGGATTAAAGTAAAGCTTCAAAGAAGCTCCCCCTTAACTCATGCATAACAATAAAACATATAAGATATGCAATGAATGTTCTTAAACACATATAAACATGTTCTAAGATATGCAATGAATGTTCTTAAACACATATAAATATGTTCTGGATACCAATTAAAATAAAACATAAACAATGAAACATGCTCTTGATACCAATAAAACAATAATATTGAAACCAACATATTATTACTAATGAAAACCAACTAAAACATATGCATAAATCAACCATGCATATAAACTACAAATTCTTCTCCCCCTTTTTGTCAATCATCAACAAAGGGGTAAAAACAAACATAATGAAAACAAATACTTCTCCCCCTAAATGTTCAAAACAAAGAAGCAATAAATTATTCCAAGGGGTAAAACTAAAGTCAATATGATATCAATTGAAAATAACAAACTTTGAGAAATGCCAAATCCTATTTGAAATAAAACAAGGCATTGAAACAAAATAACATTTTATATCAAAATGAAAACATGTTATGTAAACTTGATACCAATAGATAATAAAAAATTGATACCAAATTTAAGGAAACAAATAGCATCTTGATACCAAAAGAAGATATTTTCATTATAAGCATATGATACCAATTACTTTAATATTGATTTGTAATTGTTTTCATCATAAAGTTAGGGAGTGGGAAACAAAAACAATGGTAAACCAAATACCAATTGAAATATAAAATACGAGTTTTCTCCCCTTTATGAAATACCAAAAGAAAATATGCATAGGCTTGAAATAAGATACCAATTGAAATTGATACTGTGTGAAGAATAAGCATACATATATAAAACAAACAACATATATGAGTATACAAAGAGATGTCAATATTGATACCAATTGAAAAGATTCAATGATACCAATTGAAACAAAAATAAGGTCAAGTGTATAACTCATATCTACTACCACCCATTTCATGATCAAGTTTAAAATGATTTTCATTATAAAGCATACATGAGCATGATCTCCCATCCAACCGCCCATTGATGGTAGGGGTTTTCAAAAGATAGATTTGAAAATAGAGTTCGTTTGAAAATCTCTACCAAATTGAAGAATACGAACTAGTTTATGAAAGTTTTTGAAAAACTAGTATGAAATCCTTCAAGAAAGGGAATGAACAAGATTTCTCATGAAACATGAAAATCACATTATCAACAAACACTCAAAAACCATCCATATGGCTATTACACTAAACACTATGTATAACACCAAAGTGTAGCCGAATTCCCCGTGAAGGGCTCTGGACTAACTCCTCTAGATTCCCCGTAAATAAGGGTTGAGGTGCCGCGTTGGCTCTCTTGGTTGAATACAAGTGTTAGCAAATAATCCCAATCAATATTTATACTCATGAAAACTAAATCATGAAACCAATTTGAAAATTAAATCATGGGAAAACATCAAGTAAGTTGAGTGTACAAGTGTTGTGAGAAACACATCATCATGAAAATAGACAATCAAGCTCAATATAGAAATCATCAAAATATGAAACATAAGTGAATCATGAAATTAATTGAAATCATCATAAAACATGAGAATCACAATCAAACGTGAAAATCATCACAATGATTTAAACTTCAAGGCATATGTATGTCATGTACAAACTAAAGTATACATACATATCCCAAACATGAAGAGTCCACAAAAGTATATGCATGAAGGCACGTGGCTCAAGGATGTATATGTATAAGTGATAGTTTGGACAAGATGGACATATACATGAAGTCAACCAAATTACATATAATGGTGAATACAAGTCAAATGCATGAATCATCAAAACTAGACTATACAAGTACATCTAATGAACACAAATGAGCTTTTAAGCACAAACATTAAAAAGATATATTTGTAGCTCACTAGTTGTACACATATAAATTCTAGTCTTAATTGAAAACTATCATTCAAGCAAGTAGTCAACACATGAATCACAAAACGTTGTATAAATCAATATGAGAAATACAATCATGATAATCAAAACTATGGAGTGTCAAAACAATCACAAAAATCCATATGATTATTATGATAAAGACATGTGCATTAGATCTATGATCAACATGATAGCTAAAACATAAAGAGAACACAAAATATGGGTTCATATTAAACATGGGTGTCTCAAGTACTAATCATGTAAAACATAAGACTAATAAACATGGCAATTATCATACTAATCATAAAACAACAAAACATGCTATAAATTGATGAACATATAAAACATACAAATATAAATGGGAGTTAGAGAATGATACCAAAACCAATGAAGGAGCATCTCTAGTTCTTCCAAAACATGGTGGTCCTCTCCACCTAATCTCCTTGAGTGTGAAGCATCCAAATGATTCTCTTTTAGGCTTAGAACGCATCCACCTCAAGGCACCCAAAACTCTCACGTGATGCGAGAGCCTCCACCTACATCAAAAATCAAAGAGGTGGATCTTGGTACCCATTTCCTTGTGGGTCCACGGGGGTTAGTATCTCTCCTAACCCAAACAAGATTAGTTGCTAAATTTTCAATATGTAATCTATCATAGCAAAATCTAGCAAGATGGCCTTTTCGACCACAATGTGTACATGTGTACACATGAGCATACGTGTTATGATTGTGTCCGTGATGAGCATGTGTATGCCGTGTTGGGTATGCATGCAAGGATGGAACTTGTTTCTTATGAACCAAGGATTCCAATCGTGTATGATTTAAAGCACATTGGCTCAAAGTGGAGCCCAAACAATCAACACTTTTCTTCAAAACATTTATATCATTTTCTATGCTAGAAGACAAAGTGGAGCATGCTATAGGAGTGCAAGAAGTAGAAGCTACACTAGCATGGCAAACATGAATATTAATATCATTTTGCAAAGATTTATTTTACTCAAAACCAAATCCAATTCTTTTGTGATGAAATCAATTTCATTTTTCAAAGTAATGTTTTCTTTAAAAACAAGATCCATTTTGAAGATAAAACTTCATTGTTCTTCAAAATATCATCACAAGTGTTTTTGCCTTTTAAAACTTCAATTTCTTTAAGGGCAAGGTCTAGTTGAGATCTTAGTGAGTCACGTTCACTAGCAATCTCTCCTTTCTCTTGCAAAACAGTTTCAAAAGTAGAGCATAAATCTTTCAATTCTTCTTTTACATCAAAGTGTTTCTTTTTCAAAAGCTCATGTTTTTCTAAGAAATTTTCAAGCTTGGAGGCAAGTTCTAAATTTAAAGTTTGAACCTCACCACAACTATAGCAAAATGAATTGGAGCTATCATCTATTTGAGAGTCCGGTTGTACCTCATGGGAGTCATTCCCATAGACCACAAAGCCACGCTCTTCGGATACGTCTCTCCTAGATCTCCTCATCTTGTTGATAATCACGGGTAGCTCGGGAGATGTTAAAATGCTCCAAACTGCAAAAGCAGAATCATAGCGATCAAAAACATGTAAAAGATGTTCATTAAGAGATGCTCTAAGTGCCCTAAGTGCAAGTGCATTGGCCTTCTTATGCTTGCTACTATTTGGGAGGGTTTCTATAGTGATGGCTTGATAAGCTAGATGTCCTAGGCTTTTTATATGCCAAATCATGTCAACCTTCCAAGAATCAAGTTTAAAATGGTCAAACATAGGTGGGCTAGCCATGAGAGCAAACTAGTATGAGTGCAAATGAAATGCAAATGAAGATTAGCAAACCAAGATCTTACTCCTAGGTGGTTAAACCTAAATATCAGGAGCACTAGCTCTGATACCAATTGAAATCACCTAGAGGGGGGGTGAATAGGTGATGTGGCTAATCTATGAACTAAATGCGGAATTTAAAAACTTAATGCAATACACACTCAAGTGCTATCAACAAGTGATGCACACAACCAAGCCAAGCAAATATGAATGAGCAATATAAATAGATGCAAGGCACAAAGTAAAGAGAGAGTTAGAGAGAGTCAATGGATCAAGCGCAAACAACAAGATATGTTCCGAGGTTCGAGCACCCAGCTCTACATCCCCGCCTTCGACACACGAAGGTTTCCAATCCACTAGCTTGTCCACAAAGGACTCCCACAAAGGGAACCTCCACCGAGGATTTGGGGCAATCACAATTACAAGGAGTACCCAACTCCTCCCTTACAAACACAACCTCCTCCTTGAGGCACAACTCCAATCCAATCAACAATCTCCTCACAACTTGAGGGATTTCCACAAACCAATACAAGGATCACCTCACAACCTTGAGGGATACAACCCAATAGCCAAACTTCCTCAACACAATGAGGGAAAGGCACAAAGCCAAGCTAAAGATAGGGTTTACAACTTAGTGGTTTCAAACAACAACCACAAAACAATCTCTTTTTCTCACACAAAATCCTATAGAGAAGATAGTAGATTTTAGCTCAAGTGTGGAGAAAACCAAGGGATTTGAAACCAGCAACTCAAAGAAAATCTTGGGAAATAAATGAAACCAAGATAGAGAAGTTCAATTCAAAAGCTTTTCCCAAAACCCTTTTCTTTGATTTTTCAAACCCTAATGAAAACACCAAAAAGATTGTTCAATTTGAATCCAAAAACCTATTTTGATTGCAGCAAAAACACCAGAGAGAATGAAAATATTAGCCCAAAAATTCTTGGAGAAAAACTCTTTCAAATGGGGTATTTATAGGCAAATCTGGAAAATAGCCGTTGGCAGAAAAACTGCCAGAAATACCCTGCCGGTCGACCGCACGGTCGACCGTCCAACGGTCAAAAAACAGCCGTCTGACAGCTGCCGGTCGACCTGGCGGTCGACCCAGACAAACAGAGACCAATCTGCTTACAGTCGGTCGACCGCACGGTCGACGTCTACAGAAACAGCCGACGTGCACGTTTTTGTGCACGTCCGGTCGACCGTCCGGTCGACCGTCCATATGGCACGGTCGACCGGACCTGTCGACCGGCCCAGCCTGGCTGTCAACAGAATAGGTCAAATTGGAGCACAAGTTTCAGGCTGAAAACGTTCGAATTCATAAAAAGGTATATAGGAATGATTTGTAGATCTTTAAGTTATCTTTCTAATTCATCTGAAATCAACTCAATATCGGTTAGAATGTGAAAGTTATCAATAAAACACTGACAGGTGTCAAAACAGAAACTGTAACCTATTTTCAGAACAAGAACAGATTTCAACCAAATATTTGACAACTTTAAAATTAGAATCTGAAAATGGTTATTAAATAAGAAATTTAGATCTGAAAGTTATCTTTAAAATGCAAGTTAAATCATGTTATTTGAATATAAAAATAAAAAGTTATGATAATAACTATAGAAGGGTGTCAAGCAGATCATTAGAACTAAAACTGGTTCAACTCCAAAACCCGATATATGTTTTGATTAGAAATGCCAAAACATAAAACACATGAAATAGAATATCAAACTAAGTTTCTTTTAAATAGTTGAAGCATACATGTATATAGAACAAATCTAATATACATTAAACCATGTAAACTTATTTTGATATAATCCTATTCATGTAAACCAAGATCGGTTAAACTAAAAACCGAAAACCAATATTCAAAAACATGAAACGTGTGTGTTGTGAACTTGAGCTTATCATACTATACTAATCTTTACAATTTGAGATCTAAACTCAAAACTAAAACTATGGATACCTAAGTCTTCTTGTAGAGCGCAATCTTCAAGTCGACTCGATCCAAAGCAAGATTCATCGAGCTTGACTCCAATGAGTGCTAGATATCATCTTTGATGCTTAGGCTCTTGAATCAATATGTGAAAGATGTGTGGAAGCTTTCACCAACTAATATCTCGTTAAATATCTGAAATTTAAACATTGCAAGATTATTAGTACACATAACTACATGAGTTAATCATCATCAAAACTAGAGTGGAGGGCCTTTGGGCCAACAGTGACTTCATATATGCGGTATCCACCTCAAATGTCGCATTGCACAAGAGGCAGTAATTTGATCGGCGTTGCGCCGGATGTGACTCACATTTAAAACTTTGGCAGACTGTATGGCCACACACGCCACTACAGGACAAAATCTAAAGCGACAACAAGCACCTTGAGTTAAGGCCCAGAAAGTTCTCATTTTATTCTATTCCCCTCTCTACATCGGAGACTCCAAGAACCTGAAATTCCCCTAGGGAGAATTTTTGACCTTCTCCAAGGAAAAGAGAGCAGAGGGGGCATCTGTAGTGGTCACTTTCTGGCCCGCCTAAGATCGTGACACATGTCTATCCAGCTTTTGACAGATGTGCGACACGTGGCTACTTCCAGAACATTTAACCCAGAACCATTGCCCAGTTCCAATTTCAAATGGGTCGGGTGATTAATAGAAGAATCAGATTCGATTATAGAGATCTCTATCTTTAAACCCCATCCTAATCAAATGAGGTAGTAATCTCTCGGGAGATGTTCATCCTTATCTATAGCCGAGCGTGAACCACAAGATAGAGATTGACTCTCTCTATATCAATTCAAATCAGGGTAGTGGGCTCAACCGTTATCAAGACACGAAACTAAGGTATTCAAACTGAGCAGGATTCCCTAGCTTATCTATTGGACATGACTTGTATAAATAGAAGATCTCTTCCAATGAGAAAGGGATCACATTCATCCATAGCCAGAGAGCCTTATTGTAATCACCATTGACTCTCTCCGTGGTTTTTCCCTTCTGAATTTTTCACGTATTTTTATTGTGTTTGCAATTGGCTTTTCTGTGATTTGGCTATATTCACTTTCCATCTTGATGTGTGAACTGATTCCTTATGAATTACCCACGGCACTATTCCTTGATCACTTTATTCACATTAGCCAAGTGTGCAAGAAGCTTTGTACAGTTGTTCATGTGCTCACCGATGGAAATTCTCTTCTTCAACCAGAAGCGATAAAGCCTCCTCTTGAGCTGCAAGTGATTTTCAATACTTTTTGTCAAATTCTTTCTCTCTAGGATCTCCCAAATTTTCTTTGTGAAAATCTCTGTCATCATATGATACTTCAGATTCTGTGTCAGACAAGATCTAATGATGCTACACACCATCCGATTCATCTTATCCCAATCTTTCTTTAAAATCTCCTCTGGATTCTTCTCAAACAGAAGAGAATCTTTCAAATTGATGCGGTCAGTGTATCCATTACCTCGCATCCTCAATACCAAAGTTGTTCGTGCCATTGAACTTCACCACATAGATCTTCGATTGGTGAATATTAACACTCTCATTGTTGATTGATTGCTATCAGCCATATTCTCCAGAAATCCAAAACAAACAATGTGAAAAACTAACAAAAAATTGATCCAAAATAGGTAAAGATCAAAAGTTTACCTCCAAGTGAAACACTAGATGAGTTTCTGAATGACCTACTCCACCAAAATGAACTCCTCACAAACCTGGAAAGCTCTGATACCACTTGCTGCTTCCTCCGGAGGTTCAAAACCATGATCAGAGTTGCCGAGAGCAATGACAATAGGCAAGAACATTAAGTAAAAGTAGAGAACAGAAGATTTAATGAGGTTCAACAATCTGCTTATGTCCTCGGGGTAGAAGGGAGAGAGATCTTATTAATCAAATCACCAATACAGGTTACAAAGTAGAGAACAATACTGCTCAATATATAGCCAGAAAATTCTTGTAAAAAAGGAAACCAGAAGTTCTGAAAATTAATTAAAAGCCAAATAAGAAACTATCGATTGAAGGTCCACGGCAATACTGCTCAATATATACCTCTCTTATATGTTTCTAGGTTCATGGCCTGAATTGAAGAAGAAGACCCAAAATCACCATGTAATTGGTGATTAAAAGCCTACAAAGTAACCATTGATTTTAGGAGGTGATTTTGTCTGACCAGGGGATCAAATCAGAAATCCAGACGATCCAACCGATAGGGGACCAAAGCGACAGGCACAGCAGGCGGCGCTGCACGCGCCACCCTGGTACAACCGCTGAAACACAGCTCTGGCAGCGTTTTCGTGGCTGTACTGGCGCGGTCGCGCTAGTGCCTTGGGCCAGGGTTGTTCCCCCGGCCCCCTTTCCCCTGGTGCCTATAAATACCCCCTTGGGGGTTCTTTAGGAGATATCCAGAGTTTTATGAGTTGTTGTCATTTTGTTTCTAGGAGCTTTAGTTGTTTTATATTTTCTTCTTCTACTACTTAGTTTAGCCATCAGAGTGAAAGACAGATAGTGTGTACAAGTTGTATTTGAAGGTTACAAGCTTATACAAGTAATACTTCTCTTCCTTCTTTCCATTTACTTGGTATTTTTCATTTGATTTTACTTTCTTATTTTAGTGTAATACTCCTTCTCTTTACTTCTTCTCTCTTGTTGTTTTCTTTTCTTACTCAAGTCTAACTAACTTTTTCATTGCATGCCTAACTAACTACTAACCCACTAATCTCTAACAACTTGATTGATAACCCAAATGAGTTAATAGTATCAAACAAGTCTTGTGCAAACAAGAGCTATGACATCTTAAGATGAGGGTTGTAACTCTAACTTGCATACAAATATTCTCTTTCTTATATTTCATGCTTAACGGTTTTTAATGATCTACAGATTGTAAGCTTTACTTGTTTTCGTAAGTTAGAGAAATTCTTATTAATCTTTGTCGAAATCATTAGTGCGCTTGTTTCTTCCCTTATTCTCGCCTTCAATTGGATCTTGATAAGGAATGTTCAAGTTTTTACCATGTAAAGCTAAGTTAAAGGAAGAACTTTCATTCGATCTCCAACGTGAATAGTTCCTATGCATAAGAGTTATACTTGCCTATGATCCATTATGAAGCTACATCTTCGAGAAGTTAGAGATTAGTAGAAGCACTTAGTAGAAAGTTAGCCATGCATTTTTACTATTAAGAAAATCCACTTTTACAAACCAACAAACCAATCCAAACAATTCTTGAAACAACACTTGTTTTCATTTCAATTCTTTATTTGAAATAATGAACTTTTTCTTTACTTTGAACAACAAAGCCGCATCAAAGCTTCCATCACTCTCCCTCCTTGTGGATACGACCCGTATAGCCACTTTACTAGTACAGAAAATCGCAAAAGCAGTAACATCGATCCACTTTCCTTTATTTATATTTGTGCATGCTTTTTGCCGATTAAATTTGGCGCCGTTACCGGGGAGGGAACGGCTTTATTGTTCAATACTAAAGATTTTTCTTTATTTTTGTATGTAGGAGAAGTACCAAGGATCTAACTATTACGAGAAGCGAGAGTGGTGGCCAAAGACATTGCACAAGGAATTCATTTGCCCTCGAAAAATTCGTGTAAAAGCGAATTTCTCCGATTGAAGTACTAACAAAAGCTCTTCTGCAAGGTTGCCAAAAATCGCTCAAATTGCTTTCTTAAATTTTTAGTTCATTTGTATGCTTCACCTTTACACTTATAATAATTCAACAGAAATTCATTTGTTGCTAAATTGAAAATCGAATTAGACTCTTGCATTTAGGGCACGTGTCTATTTCAATTCATTTCAATTTCTGTTGAAGAGTGCTGGAGAAAGATACATGTGCATTCATATAGAATAGGACCAATATTTTGGAGTGATTTATCGCTTTGACTATTATCTTGTTGTGAATATACTGTACGCTGGCATAATTGACATTAAGGGCCAAATCCCAAATAAACAAGATAAGGTGAGAATTTCATCACCCTTCCTTAACCCAAAAACTATCGCCAACTGCACTTACACAACCCAAGCCTTAAATAAAAATTGATAGATGTTGGCCCTAGGGACATCTGGACTCACTAAGAGATTAACCGAGGGTGAAAATTGTAATAACTATACTCCTGCAAAATCGGTGTTTAAGGAAAGAGGATTGAGAGGTTAAGCCTCAAAAGCTCCGTGGTTTGGCGTAATTAAGGCCCGTGGCTCACGCCCGGATACCTCCCATCGAGTTTTGCCCTTTCCTGGCCGATTAGCTTGTAGTCAAGTTCCTGCAACAACCTCTCCCGGAGAATCAGCCAGTTAGGAGTCGTCTAGGTCCAGGTACCTTAGACTAAGGCTTGGTGGTGTTTCTCTTTTTTGTTTGTTTTTATTCTTTTTGATTGTTTGTTGTCTATACGTTGTTTGTGGTGTGTTGCATGCAAGAGTGGGTGAGAGATCCTGTAACTTTCTGATTAACCAGAAACACTTCTCTACCCTTGCATCCAGAACCGGTGATGACATCGCTACAAGACAAGTTTTACCCGATCAGAACCGCACTGCCATCTTGTATAAAACTTCCTGAGGCGAATGGAAATAACTTTTAATTAAAGCCTCAATTAATTAACACTCTTCCAAAATTTCATGGTTTAGAATCGGAGGATGCATACTTCTTTGTTAGGGAATTTAAAGAAGTATGCCTCATGATGTGTATTCCCCAGCTAGGAGACGATGTCGTTAGGTCACGTTTCATTCTCTTTTCCTAAAGGACCGCTAAGAAATGGTTGTACAGTTTGGCTGTAGATTCAGTTACAACGTGGGATGATTTCGTCAAGGCCTTCTTGAAGAAATTTTACCCAATTCACAAGACTGCCCTCAACAGAAAGAATATCATGCAGTTTAGGCAAGAACAGAGCGAACTATTCTGGAGATACTTTGAACAATTCAAAGATCTCCTAGCTCAGTGTCGTCATCACAGTGTAGAGAAATGGCGTCAGTGCCAGATTCTCTATGATAGTTTGGATTATCAAACGAAAATCCTGTTAGAAGCTATGTGTCAGGGAGGGTTCTTGCAAAAAGATAAAAATCAGGGTTGGGATTTGTTTGAGGATCTAACAAAGAAAACCTGTAATGGGAGCCAGCCTAAAAAAAACCAAGGAATTCACAGTCTATAACTTTAAAAGGAGGGCTCCTATCCTTAGAATCATCCATAGCTGTTGAAGTTAAAGATCGCGACCCTGATGAGGAGAATAGAGACTCTAGAAATAAAAGAGCCAGCCAATGTCAACCAAATCAACCCACCACCAATTCACAATCCAGGTTGTTCATACTGTCAGGCATCGAATCATGTTTTTGAAGAGTGTCCTATTTTTCAGACTCACCAAGTGTCGTCAGAACACATGAATGCGGCCTACTCATGACTGCCACACAATCCTTACTCGCAAACGTACAATCCCGGTTAGAGAAATCACCCAAATTTCTCTTGGACCCAAAATAATTCTCCTAGGCCAAATTTTCCCAATAATCTCCACCATCCCAATCATCTACCAAATTTTTCCAGTCAAGCTCCATCTTCCTCCTACCAATCACCAATGGAGAAGAAATTCAATAAATTAGAGGAAAGTATAGAAGCATTTATGAAGTCCCAAGCCGCCTTCATGTAAAATCAGGAACAAATGTTGAGCAACCATTCACAGGCCATATCGAGATTGGAAATGTAGATTGAGTCAATTAGCTAACTCTCTAAGTGAAAGACCAAAGGATACTTTACCTAGTCAGCCGCTGGTAACCCAAAGAATTCCAATCAAGCATATGAATTCAGGATCCTCAAATCAACCAGTGCAATGTTGTTCATACACGTCGATCAAGAAAGAAGGTGGACAACCAGGTCTACCAGCAGAATCCTTTCCATATTGATCCTGCTCTTGCTTCCACATCTGCCAGCCCCCCAATCTGCTCCACAAACATCTGACAGAGACACAGCTGTTGAACAAGTTCATAAGCCTGTAGCACCCTTTCCCAATAGGCTTAGGAACAATAATAAGAACATGCACATGGGAAAAAATACTTGAAATGTTTAATTAGGTCAAACTGAATGTGCCTCGTCTTGACGCTATCCAACAAGTCCCAGCTTATGCCAAATTTCTTAAGGATATGTGTACAAAGAAGAGAAAGATGAATGTGCCCAAGAAAGTGTTCTTGGCAACCAATATAAGCGAAATTTTGTCTGGTCCTATTCCGGTGAAATACAAAGATCCCGAATGTCCTACAATTTCTTGCACCATAGGACAAATAGAAATTAGTAGAGCACTCATTGACCGGGAGCAAGTATCAACTTGCTACCTCTCTCAGTATACCAGCAACTTGGGTTGGGTGAGCTGAGTCTAACTTGAGTCACCATTCAGTTAGCAGACCGATCTGTGAAAATCCCCAAGGGAAAATTATAGATGTTCTTATCTGGGTCGGGGATTTCATCTACCTCGTTGACTTCATTATACTTGAGACCCAACCTGTGTCAAATCCGCGGTCTCAAACTCCGGTCATCTTAGGGCGCCCATGTTGGTCCCGATATGATGCCAATTGTTGGACCTGTCTGATGCCAATTATGGATCTAAAATACGAAGTCAACACTCGCAAGAATATTAGTATAAAGGAAATAAATATACTTGCAAATAAAGAAAAACAAATCACAGAAAAGTTAACAATCGCAAACACGTGTGATTTATCCTTGTTCGGTCCTCGTGACCTACATCCAGTCCCCAAGCCTCCCGCTTGAGATTTTCCTTTATCCTTGACTTTGTACACCAAAATCAACACCTTGCACACCACTTGACAAATCCCCTTTGCCAAATGTGTACAACTTCTCTTACAACCAAGAGAACAAACACCACCTTGTACAACCTCTCTTCTACACCAAGAAGACGCTCTTGTACAATGATTCCTTTGAGTAAATACAACCTTTCCTATAAGCCTTGGTACAGTATGTGATCGTGGACAAGGGCTAGTATGGGAGAACTTCAGAAATCTTCACTTAGGAATAGGATTTTGGTGAAGAACTTGAAGTGAGAACAGTTTTCAGGAAACCAGAATGTTTGGCAGAATTTTTTGGTAAGAAAACTGAAGATTTGCATTGTTATTTTTCCTTAGATTAACAACCCTATTTATAGATGCACTCTAGGGTTAGTTAGGGTAGTTATTAGGTGCAATTTGAACATTCAAACGTTGGATAACGTTTCAGAAAATACCAGAATACAGAAACTGTCCAACAGTTAGAAACTGCTTATAGTCGACTTGAAATATGGGTTAGTCGACTAGTCTAGGCAAATTTCCCAAGATTAGTCGACTATAATGAGGACCAAGTCGACTAGGTCATGATAAGTTCAAGTGACAAGTTTCTGGATAACTGAACCAAGTCGACCACAACTAACTTATAAGTCGACTAGGCCAGGGATTAGTCGACTAGGGGAAAGGGTCAAGTCGACTACAAATGTCTATTAGTCGACTAGGTTTTCTGTTAAGTTGACTAACAGGACAAACAGAGAGTTGGGATCATTTTGGACACAAGGCTAGTCGACTAGGGAAATGGTCAAGTCGACTATACCTAGTATAAGTCGACTATAAAGAGATATAAGGTCGACTATAAAGCTATGATATGTGTGTGTGCATCAAGGCTTTTAACATGCTAATTAATCATTACAAAACATATCATTAGCAACTCTCTTTGGGAAGTCTTAATCATGAAGAACTCTTGAATGGGCTTGTGTTAGAGCTCCAAATGATTTGCTTCACAAATGTCTTCATCAAAATAAGTTCCAACAGCCCATTCCTTACTACAGCCAATACCATAATCAACTATAGGAACGGGTCCATGTGATTGACCTTTGGAGACATGACAAAGGATGTTAATGTCTTCAATCTTGGAAGATAACCCGGGGATATAATGATCAGACTTTTGAGGTCAATTCCATTGAAAATTTGACCAGTGAGTCGAAGAAAGCATAGAGATGGAAACAGAGAGTGAGTTTGATCTGGAGTCTGAGGATTTCAATCTAGATCAGATCATAGACTCAGCAGTGGATTGGGCATCAAGCCCAAGTGTACCCCATCACAGGACCGAAATCTCAGATATCACCTCTAATGAATCAACTCCTTCCCTAGAGTTAAAAGCTTTACCTGAACACCTCAAGTACGCCTACTTAGGCAGAAGAGAAACCCTGCTAGTCATCATTGCATCCCATCTGACGAGCAACAAGAGGACAGCTTGATGTCTATTCTGAAGAGACAAAGGGAAGCCATTGGATGGACAATAAAAGATATCAAGGGGATAACTCCAGTAATAGTTCAACATAGAATTCACTTAACCTATGAAGCGATTCCTAGGAGGGACCCACAGCGCAGGCTTAACCCACTTATGCAAGAGGCTGTAAAAATGGAAATTTTGAAACTGTTAATTAATGGGTTCTGATAGCAAATGGGTTAGCCCGATTCATGCGGTCCCCAAGAAAGCTGGTTTTACGGTGGTAGAGATGAGTAGAAAGAGTTGGTATAAATAAGACTGCCTACCATGGTTCATGTTTGTATTGACTATAGAAAGTTGAATGCCGCCACTCGTAAGGACCACTTCCCGTTACCCTTCATCGACCAAATGCTTGAACGCTTGGCTGGATATGAGTACTATTATTTCCTAAATGGGTACTCAGGATACAATCAGATCCCTATTGCTGCAGAAGACCAGGAGAAGACTATGTTCACCTGCCTATTCAGAACCTTCGCCTACCAATGCATGCCCTTTGGATTGCGCAACGCTCCCGCGATATTCCAATGGTGCATGCTCAGTTTGTTGTCTGACATGGTGGAAAATTTTCTTGAGATTTTTTTGGATGACTTCTCTATCTACAGAGATTCATTTGATCAATGTTTTCATCATCTAGAGTTGGTTCTGCAAAGATGCAAGGAAAGAATCTTACTCTGAACTGAGAGAAATGTCATTTCATATGAGACAGGAGATTGTCTTAGGCCATGAGATTTCTAGGAGAGGAATTGAAGTGGACAAGGTAAAAATAGAAATGATTGCTAAGCTTCCACCACCCAAAAGCATCAAGAATATTAGATTCTTTCTAGGGCATGCTGGGTTCTACCGACGATTTATTAAGGACTTTAGCAAAATCGCTAGGCCCTTAACCAACCTGCTCACAAAGGATGTGCTCTTTTATTTTAAGGAAGTATGTTTCAAATCATGGGAGAAGCTTAAGCAAGACCTTGTATCTGCGCTTATTATTTCTGCTCCAGATTGGGCACAACCGTTTGAAATCATGTGCGATGCCTCTGATTTTGCTATCGGCGTTGTTCTTGGACAGCGCATCGACAATACGCAGCACATGATCTACTACTCGAGTAGGACCCTGAATGACACCCAACAGAATTATACAACGATCAAGAAGGAATTCTTGGCCATTGTCTTTGCGTTAGAAAAGTTTTGGCCCTACTTGTTAGGGTCGAAGATGGTGATTTTCACGGATCACTCGGCATTGAAATACCTCATGACCAAGAAGGAAGCGAAATACCGATTAATTCGGTAGATCCTTCTGCTTCAAGAATTTGATCTGGAAATTTGGGATAAAAGAGGTATAGAAAATGTTGTAGCTGATCGTCTGTCAAGACTTCCGAATGCACCTATCATCCAAAATCCGATCAATGAGGATTTCCCAGATGAGCACATCCTGGCCATTTTCAAGAAACCATGGTATGCGGACATAGTCAATTACCTGGCCACTAGACAATTACCCGCTGACTGGACCAAGCAAGACCAGTATTGCTTCTTTGCCTAAGTACGGCACTTCTTCTGGGAGGAGCCATATCCTTTTAAGTATTATCCTGACCAGATTATTCAACGATGCATACCAGAAAAAGAACAGAGGAGTGTGCTTAATTTTTGCCATGAACTTGCATGTGGAGGACACTTCGGTCTCCGCAAAATCGCAGAGAAAGTTTTACAAAGTAGGTTTTACTGGCCCACTTTGTTCAAAGACTCATTCCACTTTTACAAGTCATGTGCAAATTGTTAGAAGATTGGGAAATTTTTGAGAAGAGACATGATGCCCCTGAACCCGATTCTTGAAGTCAAAATTTTTGATGTTTGGGGTATCGACTTCATGGGATCATTCCTAAATTCATTCGGCAACCAGTTCATTTTGGTTGCAGTAGATTACGTCTCTAAATGGATAGAAGATATGTCTACTAAGACCAATGACAACAAAGTGGTTGTCAAATTTCTCAAGGAAATATCTTCTACCGTTTTGGCACCCCCAGAACGATAATTAGTGATAATGGGTCGCATTTCTGCAATAGAGTTTTTGAGGCTCTGATGCGGAAATATTCCATCAATCACAAGTTATCCACTCCGTATCATCCCCAAACAAATGGGCAAGTCGAAGTGACAAATCGACAAATCAAGCTCATTTTGGAAAAGACTGTTGGACAAAATCGAAAGGAATGGTCGGTCAAGCTAAACGATGTGTTATGGGCTTACCGAACTGCTTTTAAGGCGGTCTTGGGGATGTCTCCTTATAGAATCGTATTTGGAAAAGCCTGTCATCTTCCAGTCGAGTTAGAACACCGAGCCCTATGGGCTATTAAGCAACTCAATTTCGATCTGACCAAATCCGGTGAACTAAGGAGATTGCAGATCTTAGAGTTAGAGGAGATATGGAATGAGGCTTACGAGAACGCACGGATTACGAAAAGTAGAACTAAAATTTTTCATGACCAGATTATCAACTGGAAAAACTTTGCCCTGGGAGACAAGGTTTTGCTATACAACTCGAGGCTTCACATTTTCACGGGGAAGCTGAAAACTCGTTGGTCTGGACCATTCATTGTGCGCACCATCTTCCCACACGGTGTTGTGGTTATTGTTGATCCTAAGAGTAATAAAGAATTTAAAGTGAATGGGCAAAGACTGAAGCCATTTTTGACCACTGAACCTGCGTCCCAGGCTGAAATTGTGTTGAGCCTTTTCGCTTCGTCATACACTTGACCATAGCCATCCGCACACCACCCAAAAAGTGTAAATAAAAAAATTTAGGGGTTCTTTATACTTATTGTTTATATGCTCACCCTTTATATACTTGTAAATACCTTTTTTTGGAAATTTTTTTTTTACCCCTATCTTTACTCTCTTCTCCCTCTCCCTTAGCCTATTCGCACTTGGCCGGCCCTAGTCGACGGAGACGGTGATATTTTTTCTTCCCCCTATTTATTACATTTGCATTTACATGACTAGCATTGAGGATAATGCATTAGATAGGTGTGGGGGGTGCTAACGTTCTTTCTTTTCCTTTTATTTAAAAAAACTCCTGAATGAAAAAAGAATTTTTATACTCTTTATAAAAATGCCAAAAGGTTGCAAGAATTAAGGGAACATTATTAAGGAATCTTTATTTTAGCCTAAATAAAAAAGAAACATTGGTTTGACTAAGAGTTGGGAGGGACAAGAAAAATAACTCATACCTTTTATTTAGCCTTAATAGAATATGCAGAAACTACACACACACGCTTGGGATTTAAAGACACAACTTTGAATAATACGAAAAAAAACTAATAAACTAGATAATTGTGCCTCAAGAAGCATGATTACTCACGCCAATATATATATATATATATATATATATATATATATATATATATATATATATATATATATATATATATATATATATATAAGTAAATCTTGATTTCGTGGCCTACTCTACTTGCATATTTGACCTGAGGGGTGTTTTTCCACCTGGTGCCCTAAAACCATCTTGTTTAGATTATCGGTTTGATATATGTTACATGAGTAAAGTAGAAAGCCTAAAGAAACTAAGAATAAACATATAGATAAACATTAATAAAATTAAATGACATTCAAAGTTGAGTTGAGAAATCCCAAGCACACCACATTTACACATGATGCATATCTATCTAAAGAAAAATAACAGAATGAGTTAGAAGTACAAGATTCTTTTTAAATTCAAAGAAAACCATAATTTCTTCTTTTATGAAGGCTAAAGTATAGGAGGACTTATAAGGGTTAAACCTAATTCTTATATCATTAGGTCATTTTTACTTAGATGATTGAAAGTTCTTTTTCTTGAAAGAGGTTTGCTTACAATTAATATATTTTTTTCATTTATTGGATTTTGTGGGTGTAATCCGCTGAAAACCCTCAGAAGACAACACTCCTCCTCTAGGGGAAACCTAGAGATTTAAAGGATTGTTGCACATGCTCAGTGCAATCGCGTCACCTGCGAAAGTGGTGTAATAATTCTCTTATTTTTGTTTTGCTCGGGACGAGCAAAAAGATAAGTGTGGGGGTGTGATGAGTCTCTAGTATTGCATAATTTTTATCACATCTACACATTTATCTTATATAAAATACTGCTAATAATGGTTTGCTTGTGTGATCCTAGGTCCATGGTGTGCAATGAAGAAAAAGATCCTAAATTACCATTTAATAGGTGATTAAAGGCCTACAAAGTAGCCATTAACTTTAGGAGGTAATTCTGTCAGACCAGGGGATCAAATAAGAAATCCAAAAGATCTAACTGACAGGGGACCGAAGCGACAGCGCAGTGGCGGCACTGCGCGTGCCGCCTTGGTACAGCCGTGAAAACGCGGCTCTGGCCGCGTTTTCGTGGCCGTACTGGCGCGACCGCGCCAGTGCCTTGGGCAAAGGGTTGTCCCCCTGGCCCCCTTTCCCCTGGTGCCTATAAATACTCCCCTTGGGGTTCTTCAGGGAGATATCTAGAGTTTTAGGAGTTGTTATTTTGTTTCTAGAAGTTTTAGTTATTTTATGTTTTCTTCTTCTTCTAGTTAGTTTAGCCATTAGAGTGAAAAACAGAAAGTGTGTACAAGTTGTATTTGAAGGTGACAAGCTTATACAAGTAATACTTCTCTTCTTTCTTTCTATTTACTTGGTGTTTTCCATTTACTTTTACTTTCTTGTTTTAGTGTAATACTCCTTCTCTTTATTTCTTCTCTCTTGTTGTTTTCTTTTCTTACTCATGTCTAACTAACTCTTTCATTGCATGGCTAACTAACTACTAATCCACTGATCTCTAACAACTTGATTGATAAGCCAAATGAGTCAATAGTGTCAAACAAGCCTTGTGCAAACGAGAGCTATGACATCTTAAGACGAGGGTTCTAACTCTAACTTACTTACAAGTATTCCCTTTTCTTATATTTCATGCTTAACGGTTTTTGATGATTTATAGATTGTAAGCTTTACTTGTTTTCGTAAGTTAGAGATATTCCTATTAATCTTTGTCGATACCATTAGTACACTTGTTTCTTTCCTTATTCTCGCCTTCAGTTGAATCTTGATAAGGGAATGTTCAAGTTTTTGCCGTGTAATGCTAAGTTAAAGGAAGAACTTTCATTCGATCTCCGAGGTGAATAGTTTCTATGCATAAGGGTTATGCTTGCCTATGATCCATTGTGAGGCTACATCTTCAAGAAGTTAGAAATTTGTAGGAGTACATAGTAGAAAGTTAGCCATGCATTTTTACCATTAAGAAAATCCACTTTTACAAACCAACAAACCAATCCAAACAATTCTTGAAACAACACTTGTTTTCATTTTAATTCTTTATTTGAAACAAAGAACTTTCTTTACTTTGAACAACGAAGCCGCATCAAAGCTTCCATTGCTCTCCCTCCTTGTGGATACGACCCGTATAGCCACTTTGCTATTACGGAAGAATCACAAAAGTAGTAACATCGACCCGCTTTCTTATACTTATATTTGTACATGCTTTTTGCCAATCACTGGTCGACGGAGAGGTCAACTGTCTCATTGTAGCTTTCAACCGCTAGGTCAAACTTGTCACGTGCTCCAAAAATTGAGTTACAATGTGGTCAACCGGGCGGTCGACCGATTGCTTTTTCATTTTTCAAGTTACGGGTCAGTTGACCGCCCTGCTCTTATTTCTTTCCTTTGTGCACTTTGTGCACGTCGGTCGACCGGGGCAGTTGATTGATAGAGAAAAGAGATTAAAAAGTTAAAGGTCTAGGTTAAGAAGTTTCTCTATTTTCTCGCAATTAATCCGTTGTAGCAATAGCTAAATGGGTCAATTCACAGGGAGAGATGTGATGGAAGCTTTTCGGTACGTTTTCTCTGTGTAAAACTTGAAAAGAAAAATAATAATTATAAAAGAGTTGATTGAATAAAAAAAGAGATCATAGCCCACTAATCATCTACCCCAACGAAGCACTAGTCTATGAAGAATAAACATCATATTGAATTAAAAAAGATTGATCCTAGAATGCTCCTTCAAATTCAAATAAGAAGATCAAGATAGAAAGCAAACGTAATTAAAATACACTAGATAAAATTAAATATTAATTTATTAAAGTTTCAAAGTATAGCATAAGAAAAATCATTTTAGACTTAACATTAAGCTATCAAAGTATCTAAGTATAAACCAAGAATAACTATTAAATAGTATAACCTAAAACTAGTTTAACTCAATTCATCACTAATCTTCAAGAATCATTAACTTATTCCTAGGGTTTTAAACAAGCATAGAATCAATCAATTCATTTTATAGAACTAAACTTAGTTGGTGGATGATTGTACTTCAAAATTATATTTTTATCATCACTTTTACACATATATCCTTGATCATTTCTTTGTTAATTAATGCTATTAACCCTCTTTTTGCTTATGGTGTGTAGAAATTCAATAAAAAAGGAGATAATGAGTAGAAGAAGCTTTTATCCTATCTAAAGTTAATTTTAAATTAAATTGAATCTAAAGGAGAAAAGAATTAATCTTCATCTCCTAAATTAAAATTCATATTCAGAAGATAAAGTCCTAGAAGATGAATGAGATAAAGTTAATTCTATAAGAAATAAGGAGGATAATTCAAATTAAATAGAGTTCAAAATTAATTCAGACTCGGATTTAGACTGTACACCTTTTAGTATTCGGATCATAACGTTCTCTACAGATTTTCAAATCTGATGATTCAAGATGCTACAGAAAGAAGACATGAAGGACTACAATTTTTATGTTTACTACTCTGTCCAATTCAGCTGTCTGATGAGTCATATTAAGTGATCAACACGTCAACTTGCTGTAGGATTGAATTTTCGTATTGAATTAGAAAACCTTCTAATTTGTATCCTAGTATGATTAGCTTTGAGGTCTATTTAAAGAGCTAAAGTCTCTCATAATCTCTCATACACATCAGAGATCAAAATTAGGATTTTTTTTTAGATCTATTTTCTTTTTAAATTTTTTTTGTACGAGGAGGAAGACAACTCTTGTAATTGACCGTGACAATCAATAAACAGATTCTATCTTTCCCATGTTTACCATGAGTAGCTAGGGTCGTTTCTCATGGCTTGCTAATATATTACCACCATCACATCTAATGTCTAGTAGATAACCGGATTAGATCATATGCATGCCTACTCTAATCTTTATTCTTGAAGACTCATTAGGATAACCAACTAGTTTAAATACTTTTTTATTGTTCTTCTTAATTTATACTTGATAAATATCTTGATATTTTAATGTTCAACTTTAATAAGTGTTAGTGCTAAAGATTTGCTTGTATTTTTTAATGATCTTTCTTACTTTATACTTGACCAACAATCTTGATATTATAATGTTACATCTTAGTTAGTGCTATTTCAACCCGTATCCTAGTTTCTGTCCCATGTATCTTGATTTTGTGTAGAATATCATGTTTAGGGTTTGAAGTGAAGAAATTATATATCTAGCATTAGCATACATGGTGGTTGATTATTAGTAAGCTCTGAACCTTTCTTTTAGCTTAATTTTTTATCCACATACAATTCATCCTTTCTTTTCTAAATTCTTTAAATAGAGAAGAGAATAAAAAGAAAATATTATCAAAAAGCTTCCATCGCGTCTCTCCCTGAGATTCGACCCGTTTAGCTCTTGCTATAGCGGTTAAATTGCAAAGATTCAGAGTTGAAACCAATCACATACACTTTTCATATTCTCTGTTTCTTTTTGACAATCAAATTTTGGCGCCGTTGCCGGGGAGGAAACGGCATACATTGTTTTCTAACTAAATTCTTCTCTGTTTTTATGAAAATCATAAAAAAGATATATTCCCTATGGCTTATCTAAATTCATTTGCTTACAATTCATTTGATAGGTCAAGACCATCTTTCCATCCATCAACCTCTTTTCCAAATTATCATAATTATCCATACCTCACTCTCTCATCTTTTACATCATATCCTATAATTAGGTGCAATTATCAAGAACCTCAAATTGACTAAAGTTTTGAAAACCTTTTTGAAGATGAACTTAACTGTTTGGATGATTCGATTAGGGATACCTTGGTTACTTACATACCTCCAAAAAAAATATTTCATTTAAGTTTTGAGCAGATGTATGAGAATGAGCTAATATTTTTAGGTATTCATGTTGCACTAATAATATTGTGTGATAACGAGGATGAATTTGTAAAGAGTGATGGAGAGAAAAAGAGAAGAAGGAAGAGAAAAGTGACGAACAAGTTGAAGAGGATGAGAGCTAAAATAACATAAAGATTGACCTCTCCAATTTCACCACTAAGAGGACACATTGGAATGATAGAAAACTGTAGGTCACCTAGAGGGGGGGTGAATAGGTGATAAGCTAATCTAATGCCCAAGAATGTGGAATTAAAACTAATTATGCAAACTAAAGCTATTATGCAAACAGACAAAGTATAACACAAAAGTGTAGCCAAATTTTCGGTGAAGGGCTCTCGAGTATCTCCTCAAGATTCCTCTAGATTAAGAGTTGAGGTGCCACTATAGCTCTCTTAGTTGAAGAGAAGTGTGAGCAAGCAATTCCAAGTATGTATCAATTAAGCATAAGGAATATCAAGCAAGTAATAGATATAAACAATAAACGCATGCAAGATAAAAACAAAAGTGAGAGAGAGATGATCTATCGCAAACACGGGAGATTTGTTTTGAGGTTCGAGCACACTTGCTCTACGTCCCTGCCTTTAACACTATAAAAGATTTTCACTATAGCGATCCCGCAAGGTCCCCCAGTGCCGCAACACCTACAACAAGTTCACATTAGAACTCTTGGACTCACAAGTCCTTCTCTTGTTCCCACAAGAACAACACACACAAGCACCCTAGCTTATCGAGGTCGCACCTTTACAATGAGCTCCCTCAAGAACTCTGCACAATGCGAACCCTCAAGTTCGCCTCCTCAAATATAATGATGATGGTGATCTCTACACTTTGATCACCAAAAATACTCTCATAACAAAGTTCCTATAGGATAGATATGGCAATGCAAAACTCAACCTTTTGTGAGAAAAACTAGGATAGATTTGTGGAGGAAAAACTCAAGAAATCCTTTTTGAAAAACACAAGAGAATCACTATTGTAAACACTCTTTTTGATATAGAATTTAAGCTTTAAAACTTGTTGGAAACCTCTAAGATAGGTGGGGAAAACTGGCTAAAAAACCCTCATGAAATCTTATCAAAAACTGGCCAAGAGAACCATTATTTGTAGGGATCAAAAACTAGTCGTTATGGCTCAGAATCTAGCCAGATAGGCTTGTCGGTCGACCGGCCAGTCGACCGGCCAATGGTCATATTTATCACCATTGGGATTACCGGTCGACCGCACCCAGGTCGTGACCTAATCGGTCAACTGGTCGGTCAATCGAGGCAAGAACCAGAGAGCAATGCTCTCTGCCCGGTCGACCGCTCGGCCGACCGGGGCCAGATCCAGAGAGTAAACTCTTTACTCTCTAGATCGGTCGACCACCCGGTCGACCGGCCCTCAAGCCAGGACTTGTGCACGTTTCTGTGCACATCGGTCGACCGCAGGTTCGGTCGACCGCCAGAAGGCCAGGTCAGGGATTAAAAAAGGATTAAAACTTAATCTTTTAACATTCTATAAAATCCCATAAAATCATATAAAATCCACAAAAACTAGTTCATTAAAATACTTTGAAATCCAAATATGTGTGATCAAAAATCAACACATATTACAAACAAATTGAACTATTTTTGTGATATAGAAATTCAGTCTTAAACAAAAATCGGTTATTTTTAAAAATCAACTTTGAAATGAAAAACTGATTTTTTTCAAAACTTGTTCAAATACAAAAATATGATATTAAAACTCATATGAAGCATAGTGCGTATGGATATCCAATACACATATAAGATGAAATATCTATATTTTTGACAATAAGCTCTAAAATAAGTTTTGATAAATACAAAACTTAAACACATGATATAGAAACATCAAATAAGTTTTTCTAAACATTTGAATCATCAATGTGTATGGATGAAATCCAAAGCACATATAAAATAGTAAACTTGTTTTGATGAGCTCTATCCATGAAACATAAAGATATCTTCTTTGAAGCTCAAAATCAAAACAGTATATTCTAAAATCAAAACTATTCTTATGAAAACACATATAAATTTTGTGTGTGTATATGAGTTTGAGCAATCCAAAACTAATCTATCCTTTACATTTTATCTAAAAATAAAATCTTAACACTTACAAACTAAGACTTAAGTTTTGAAAATCTTCTTTTGAAAATCTTCTTCTCCTTCTTGACTTGGTCCAAACCTTGATCCAAAAGCTAGACTCCTCTTGAGTACTAGATGTGAGCTTTGAAGCGCGAGCTCTTGAATTAACATGTGCTAGCTTCAAAACTTGACTTCGAATCTTTTATTCAAGCTAAACACCGACTAAGATCTTGATAGAAAATCTGAAACTATATAAACACAAGATTATTAATACTATAACTACATGAGTTAATCATTATTAAAACTAGAGTGATGGCCCTTTGGGCCAACAATCTCCCCCTTTTTGATGATGACAAAACTCATGGATAAATATGCATGGATTAAAGATAAACTTCATAGAAGCTCCCCCTTAACTCATGCATAGCAATAAACATATAAAGATATTCAATGAAGGTTCATAAACTAAACACAAATATATGTATAAATAACAAATATTAAACATGCATATATTAACTCTCTAAATTCTTCTCCCCCTTTTTATCAATTCATCAACAAAGGGGTGAAGACAAATAACAGTAAAGATGTATATGCGACATACATTCATGAAGATGAGAGATGTTAAGTTAGCTCCCCCAGCATACATGCATTATATGGAAAAGGAATGACTAGACCCTAACCCACATAAACTATAATATACAATGTATAAGTGGAGATGTTAAGCTCCCCCAACACACGTGTACCACTGAAAGAAGAGAGGTCAAACTTCTCAATAAGTAAAATACAGTCAACATGAATCATATATAGAGGAAATGTTAATCTCCCCTTGCGTATAAGCAACATTTTCAAACAAATTTTGAAAAATTTTGAGATCACTTTTAAAACAAATTTTGCAACTTCTTGAAGCTAACAAAATGGATTATGATACCAATGAAATTAAATAGTAGTTGACAAAAAAAATATTGGTGCCACTTGTAGAGAAATAAATTTTTTTTAAGGTACCAATAGTAGATTTTGATACCAATTGAAGATGAAGCATGAAGTACATTTTGATACCAAATCAATACCAATTAAGATCAATGTATAAGTTTGAAAAGATAACAATTAACATTTAGGATAAAATCAAGTTTAGCATAAACATGATTTGTGCTTTAAATGTATGGACATTGAAACAAGCACAATTAAAGTCATATATATGTTTGTATAAAAATATCACTAGAGATTAGAATCATACATAAACTAGTATGAGTATACAAAATGAATAGATAATGAAAATTATGTGGATAACTTATAACAGTCTACCCTTATCATGTACATGATAAAAAGATATTCTATAAGGTACACAAGGCATGGTCTCCCATCCAACCGCCCTTTGGTTGGTAGAGTTTTCAAAAAAAAAAAGAGTTTGAAAATAATTTAACATATTTAAAAACTCTACCAATTGAAGAATCAAGAAACTATTTTAAAATAATTTTTAAAAAACTAGTTAAAGATCCTTCAAAATATGAAACCAAATCATATATCTCATGAAGCATGCACGCAAAAATTATCACTCAAGATCTATAGGGCATAAAAAATAGCTCATGAAAATAAGGTCATGAGTAAACAAAAAAAATGTCAGTGCACAAGGATCATGTGAATAACATATTCATGAAAATAAACAGTAAAGCTCAAAACATCAAAACACATGAAAATCATAAAAATTTATTTTTCATTAAAACTAAACAAACTTCAAGGTATATGTATGTTTTATCGAAACTAAAAGTATATATACATATCCCAGATATAAACGAGGCCATAATAGAATTTTGCATGAAAGCAAGTGACTCAAGAATATTCATGTATATCTATTAGTTTTAGACAAAAATAACATATACATGAAGCTAAACATGTATAAGAATAGAAAAACAAGTATAAATAAAAGAATCATCAAAACTAGGTTATACAAGTACATGTGATGAGTACAAATGAGCAATGAAACACAAATATATAATAGTCAAGTGTAGATCCTTACTTGAACAAGTATAAACACAAATTTTAACGAAAACTATATCTAAACAAGTAATCACCACATGAAGCATAAAACAAACATGATCATTAGGCTAAATGCACGTGTTTTAGAACTAGTATATACATAATAGTTAAACAATAGTAAGAACACAAAATATGAATCCATAAGAACATGGGTGTATCTCAAAGACTATTTATATATATCACGTGTCTAATAACATTGCATTTAACATAATGAACATTAAAATCACAACATGCTAAAAATTATCAATGTAAAAGCATGTAAACTAAAATAGAAGCTTAGAGATAGTTACCAAACCATATGAACTATTCTATAAGTCTCCAAACCATGGTGGTCCTCCTACCAAATATTCTTGTTAGCGATGCATCAATTTGGTATGTCCATCTAGCTCATGCATCACCATCAAGGCTCCAACCCACTCACGTTTTATGAGAGCCCACACCTATATCCAACACAAGAATTAGGGACTTTGGTACCCATATCTTTTTGGGTCCACAGGGGTTAGCATCATAAGGAACCCAAACATTTTTATTTGCAAAATTTATAAAATTTATTCTATCAAAACAAAATCTCGCAATATGGCCTTTTGCGGCCGCAATGTGTACATTTGTACACTCTAGCATACAAATGTGAGCGATGTGTATGAACATGGTGTGCATGAGGTGTATGTCGTGAAGTATGTGCATGAATATATGAAGCTTATTTTTTTTTGAAATAAGCTTCCAATCTAGAATCGTTAAATGCGCAATTGCTCAAAGTTGAGCTTAAACAATCAATTCTATTTTTCAAGACATGAATCTCATTTTTATCAAAAGAAGGTGCAACAATATTAGCATGAGACACGTTCAAAATTATTTTTCTTTTTAGAAATTTTTTCTTTTTCTTTTAAAATATTTTCTTTTCTTTTTTAATTAAAATAACTTGCTTTTTCAAAACTTTATTTTCTTTTGAAACAATTTCAAATTTATTTTTAAAAGAATTTTTTTCTTTGAAAGCCAAATCATTTTTATTTTTCAAATTTTTATTTTTCATTTTTAACAGTTCATATTTTTTAAGAAGTTGTTGACAAAACATGGCAAGTTTATCATATAGCATATCAACATCTTTATCAACATCGGATTCAGAATTTACCTCAAGGGGGTCATCCCCTAGGACTATGTAGCACATGTTGAAAGTAGCACTTCTATCATCCGAGTCACTCCCCATATAGTATTGCTTTTATTCACCAAGGAAGCAAATAGTGGTTCATACTACAAAAGCTAAATCAAAGTTAGAAACCCTAGATAGATATTCATTATTTAGTTTAGACTTTAAAGTATGGATGGCTTTTACATTAGCCTCTACATGTTTGCCATTTAAACAATATGAATCTTTAATAGTGGCAAAATAAACATGAATTCCTAGCGCTTTTAGGTACATGACATCTTAACTTTTCAAGTTTGGATGTTAAGAATGTCAAACATGGGAGGTATCATGAAATCCATGAGTGTCTGTTCAAATATTGTGATTAGCTAAAATAAGAATCTTTAACTCAAGGTTGTTACACCCAAATCAAAAGCACCAACCTCTGATACCAATTGTAGGTCACCTAGAGGAGGTGAATAGGTGATAAGCTAATCTAATGCACAATAATGCGGAATTAAAAATAATTATGCAAACTAAAGCTATTGTGCAAACAGACAAAGTATAACACAAGAGTGTAGCCGAATTTTCGGTAAAGGGTTCTGGAGTATCTCCTCAAGATTCTTCTAGATTAAGAGTCGAGGTGCCATTATGGCTCTCTTGATTGAATAGAAGTGTGAGCAAGCAATCCCAAGCATGTATCAATTAAGCACAAGGAATATCAAGCAAGTAATAGATATAAACAATAAACACATGCAAGATATAAACACAAGTGAGAGAGAGAGAGATGATCAATCGCAAACACGGAAGATTTGTTTTGAGGTTCGAGCATACTTAATCTACGTCCCCGCCTTCAACACTACGAAGGATTTCTACTATAGCGATCCCGCAAGATCATCCGGTGCCGCAACGCCTACAATGAGTTCACACTAGAACTTTTGGACTCACAAGTCTCACTCCTGTTCCCACAAGAACAACACACGCAAGCACCCTAGCATGCCGAGGCCGCACCTTTACAATGAGCTCCCTCAAGAACTCTACACAATGCGAACCCTCAAGTTCGCCTCCTCAAATACAATGATGATACCTTGGTGATCTCTACACTTTGATCACCAAAAATACTCTCACAGCAAAGCTTCTATAGATAGATATGGTAATGAAAAACTCAAGCTTTTGTGAGAAAACTAGGATAGATTTGCAAAGAAAAAACTCATGAAATCCTTTTTGAAAAACACAAATCACTCTTGTAAACACTCTTTTTGATATAGTTTAAGCTCTAAAACTTTTTGAAAAACCTCTGAGAAAGATGGGAAAAACTAGCTTAAAATCCCTCTTGAAATCTTATTAAAAAATGGCAAAAAGAACCCTTATTTATAGAGGATCAAAAACTAGCCGTTATGACTCAGAATCTGGCCAGATAGGCCTACCGGTCGACCGGCCAATGATCATATTTATGACCGTTGGGGTTGTCGATCGACCACACCCAGGTCTTGACCTATCGGTCGACTGGTCGGTCAATCGAGGCAAGAACCAGAGAGCCTTGCTGGCCGGTCGACCGCTCGGTCGATTGGGGCTAGATCCAGATAGTAAACTCTCTGGATCAGTCGACCGCCCGATCGACCAGCCCTCAAGCCAGGGCTTATGCATGTTTTTGTGCACATCGATCAACCGCTCGGTCGACCGACTTCTGGTTTGATCGACCGGTTGGTCGACCGCCAGAAGGCCAGGTCTGGGATTAAAACTTGGTCTTTTAACATCCTTTAAAATCTCATAAAATCACATAAAATCCATAAAAATCAGTTCATTGAAAAACTTTGAAATCCAAATATGTGTGGTCAAAAATCAACACATATTACAAATAAGTTGAACTATTTTTGTGATATAGAAATTTAGCCTTAAACAAAAACCGGTATTTTTCAAAAATCAACTTTGAAATGAAAAACCGATTTTTTTCAAAACTTGTTCAAATAAGAAAATATAATATTAAAACTTATATGAAGAATAGTGTGTATGGATATGATCTAATACACATATAAAGATGAAATATCTATATTTTTGACAATAAGCTCTAAAATAAGTTTTGATAAATACAAAACTTTAACACATGACATAGAAACATCAAATAAGTTTTTCTAAATAATTAAACCATCAATGTGTATGGATGAAATTCAAAACACATATAAAACATGTAAACTTGTTTTGATGAACTCTATTCATGAAATATAAAGATATCATCTTTGAAGCTCAAAACCAAAACAGTATATTATAAAATCAAAACTATTCTTATGAAAACACAAATAATTGTTGTGTGTATATGAGTTTGAGCAATCCACAACTAATCTGTCATTTATATTTTATCTAAAAATAAAATCTTAACACTTACAAACTAAGACTTAAGTCATGAAAATCTTCTTCTCCTTCTTGACTTGATCCAAACCTTGATCCAAAAAGCTACTCCTCTTGAGTACTTGATGCGATCTTTGAAGTGTGAGTTTTTGAAGCAACATGTGCTACCTTCAAAACTTAATTTTGAATCTTTTGTTGAAGCTAAACACCGACTAAGATCTTGATTGAAAATCTTAAACTATATAAACACAAGATCATTAGTAGTATAACTGCATGAGTTAATCATGATCAAAACTAGAGTGATAGGTTTTTGGGCCAATAAAAATGAGCTAAAGGGAATAGATCTAAATATATCTATAAGTGCACCTCTTTTACATTTTATTTCAAGCATTGAGGGCAATGCATGAAATAAGTGTGGGGGAGGATTTACTAATATACTAACATAGGTAAATACTAACAGTTTTTTTCTTTTAATAACTTTTTGAAAAGAAAATAGTATTTTGATTTATTTTTGAAAGAAGTTAAGTTAACTTTAAGGAATAGAAAAATCATAATTAGGATTTTTTAACACTTGATCAAAATAAGATTATTTATTTGATTTTAGGTTTAGGAGGAAAAATTAAAAAAGTAATTTAGTCTTGATATTTTTACCTTAATGAAATATGCATGCTTTATATACTTACACACTGGGATTCAAAACAAAGACTTTTGTGTCTTAGAAAATATATATATATAATAAACAAATCTAATTATTGATTAGTTAGGTGCTTTGGCCTTAGAAAGCATTGGTACTTACGCGAAAGGTAATTAGATAAGCTTGAAAAAAATAATTAAAAAATATTCATATCATATATGTATTAACACATCTAATAATCAATTAGTTAGGTATTATGGCCTCAAGAAGTCTTGATACTTACACAAAAGAAAATTAGATGAGTTATACAAAAAAGAAAAAAAAGAAGTTCTTAAATGGCAACGAAGCGATAATACTTCAAACTTCTTATAAAAAAAAGAAAGTAATAAATATATAAGGCATGAGACTTGAAGTTAAAGAATCTCAAGTAAAAAAAACTCATAGTCACAACGGTGCATATGACTTAGGGTAAAATAAAAGATTAAGTGAGAAATTTAGTTTTAATTCTAACCTAAATTGATAATAAAATTTTTGCATTGAGGCTAAGTATCGGAATGAATAATTTGATAATTCTAATACTTATAAATTTCTTGATTTCCTAAAAAAATATTTTAAATATTCTTCTCTGTCAAAAATAAATTTCAAAAATACTAACATTTTGTTTTTCTTTCTTTATGAATTTTGTGGGTGAAATTCACTAAAAACCCTCATGAGACAACACTCGTCCTCTAGGAAAAATCTAGAGATTTAATGGCTTGTTGTACGTGCTAAGCGCAACCGTGATTCCTATGAAAGTGAGTTAGGTTAGATTAGTTTAGTTTATATTTTTCTTTTTAAGTTTTGCTCGAGGACGATCAAAAGATAGGTGTGGGAGTGTGATTGTACTCCAAAATTGTATTTTTATCATTACTTTTACACATATATCATTGATCATTCCTTTATTAATTAATGCTACTAACCCTTTTTTACTCATGGTGTATAGAAATTCAATAAAAAAGGAGATAATGAGTAAAAGATGCTTCTATCCTATCTAAAGTTAGATTTTAAATTAAATTGAATCCAAAGGAGGAAAGGATCTATCTTCATCTCCTAAATTTAAGTTCAAATTTAGAAGATAAAGTCTTAGAAGATGAATGAGATACAGCTAATTTTACAAAGAATAAGGAGGATAATTCAAATTAAATGGAGTTCAAAATCAATTTGGACTCGGATTCAGACTGTACACCTTTTACTATTCGGATCATAACTTTCTCTACAGATTTTCAATTCTGATGATTCAAGATGCTATAGAAAGAAGACTTGAAGAACTACAATTCTTATGTTTACCACTCTGTCCAATTCAGCCATTTGATAAGTTATATTTAATAATTAACACGCCACCTTGCTGCAAGATTGAATTTCCATATTGAATTAAGAAACCTTCTAATTTGTATCCTAGTATAATTAGCTTTGAGGTCTATTTAAAGAGCTGAAGTCTCTCATAATCTCTCATCTCATATCAGAGATCAAAATCAGGATTTTTTTTAGATCTATTTTCTTTCTAAATTTTTATTTTTGTACGAGGAGGAAGACGACTCTTGTAATTGATCGTGACAATCAATAAACAGGTTCTATCTTTCTCATATCTTTGTTTTATTTTTATTTTTGCTTTTTCTTTATTTTCTTTATTTCTTGCTTTCTATTGCTTCCCATGCTTACCATGAGTAGCTAGGGTCTTTTCTCATGGCTTGCTAATATATCACCACCATCACATCAATATCTAGTAGATAATCGGATTAGATCATATGCATGCCTACTCTAATTTTTTTCTTAAAGACTCATTAGGATAAGCAACTAGTTTAAATATTTTTTATGGTTTTTCTTAATATATACTTGATTAATATCTTGATATTTTAATGTTCAATTTTAATAAGTGTTAGGGTTAAAGATTTGCTTGTATTTTCTATTGATCTTTCTTACTTTATACTTGACCGACAATCTTGATATTGTAATGTTATATCTTGGTTAGTGCTATTTCAACCCGTATCCTAATTTCTGTCCCATGTATCTTACTTGATTTTGTGGTAGAATATCATGTTTAGCATTTGAAGTGAAGTAAATATCTATCTAGTATTAGCATGTATGGTAGTTGATTATTAGTAAGTTGTGAACCTTTTTTTTAGTTTAATTCTTTATCCACATACAGTTCATCATTTTTTTTCTAAGTTCTTTAAATAGAGAAGATAATAAGAAGACATTATTACAAAAAAGCTTCCATCGCATCTCTCCTTGAGGTTCGACCTATTTAGCTCTTACTGCAGCGGTTAAATTGCGAAGATTCAGAGTTGAAATCAATCACATACACTTTTTATATTCTCTATATTCTTTTTGACAATCAGTGGAGAGATTAGCAAACTACGTAGAGAATTAGTTATCATATTCACGATGAAACTAAGCATGATAATTAAAGGTTGTATAAAATAAAGCAACTAAGAATTGAAGGACACAAATAAAAGAACAAAAAGAGATATGAAAAAATAAGAACCTTTATTGAATTGTCACCGATGTAGTACAAAAACCTTTTTCCCTTTACAAATCTTCTTCTTCAAAATAAAAAACTCAAAAATACAATAAAAATTTGAAAAGAAAAAGATATAAAGAAAATCCTAAACTTGATTTTCTGAGATGAGATTTCTCATGCCTCTACATGAGCTTTTATAATAGAACCTAGGGAGAGTCCAAGATAAAGTTGCACATCAAAACGAGAAAGCTATCTCCTTATCCTTTGGACTTGAATTGAGGATATTCTCAAAATATATTTTTCTTCTTGACTTGGGATCAAGTATTGTTTAAATTCTATATTTAACTTGATTTTATCCTTTATCTCCAAAATAGGATTAGGAATTTCATTTCTGAATTTGTCTGCAGCTAATTGGTATTTTAATTTCTGAATATTACTCATCAAACAACTGAATTTTGAAACAGTGACCAACATAAGACTTGTAACCTTTAAAGTTTTCTTTCTATAGCATCTTGAATCATTAAATTTGACTTTCTGTAGAGAAATTTATGATCAAGAAACTAAAATGCATCTAGAGAAAGTTATGATCAAAACTCCAAAATATTTTCAGTCTGAATTTGAATTCTCTCTCCTTTATCTTTAACTTGTGGCTCAAGCAACCTGAATTTGAGTAGAAATCCTCCTCTATCTTCAATTGGAATAAGAGTTTATCTCTTCCTATCCTTTTCCTCCTCTAGATTTCAAACTAATTTAAGTTTAAAATTCTAATTTAGATAGGATAAAATAGAAGTTTTCTTTATCTTCTCAATTTATTTTTTAATCCTATAATCTTTTGGGCTTTTGGGTTTCTCTTGAACTCTTTTCTTTTTTTTTTTATAGAGGCTTGCACATTACTGTTGGCCCAAAGGCCCATCACTCTAGTTTTGATGATGATTAACTCATGTAGTTATAGTACTAATGATCTTGTGTTTAATTAGTCTCAGATTTATGATCAAGATCTTAGTTGGTGTTTAGCTTCAACAAAGAATTTAAAGTCAAGTTTTGGAGCTAGCACGGTTTGATTCAAGAGCTTATGCATCAAGACCACATCAAGTACTCAAGAGGAGTCCAGCTCGTTGGATCAAGTTTGGACCAAGTCAAGAAGATGAGAAGACTTCAAGTGAAGACCTTCAAGATCAAGACTTGAGTCTAGGTTTGTTTTTATTAAGATTTTGTTTTTTAGATTAATATGTAAAGGATAGAATAGTTGGTGGATTGCTCAAGTATACTATATACACACACTCTTGATTTAGATGTATTTTTATAAAAGAATTTTTATTTTGGAAAAATACAAAAGAATTTTCTTTTTGAAAAATACCGGTTTGTTTTTTGGAATTCAAAGTATACATGTTTTTAACCAAAACAATATTTAGTGCTTATTGTCAAAAACATAGATATTTAACCATGTATGTATAGTGGATCATATCCATACACTCTATGCTTTAAAAAAGTTTAAAATATCTTGTTTTTGTATTTGGAGAAGTTTTGGAAAAATCTATTTTGGAAAAATACAGATTTTGTTTTTAGCCAAAATTTCTAAGTTACAAAAATAGTTCAAAATGTTTGTAACATGTCTTGTTTTTACTCAAATATGTTTGATTATCAAAGTATAATACTAAACCTATTTTTGTAGATTTTTCGTGAATTTATGAGATTTTATTTTAGATAAAAAGTCAACCTTTTAATCCCTTAAATAATCTGTCCTGGCTTCTGCCGGTCGACCGGACCGGTCGACCGAGCTAGGAGTCGGTCGACCGACTCGATCGACCGACGTGCACAGACGTGCACGCCAGTCTGGCTGGAGGGCCGATCGACCGGGACGGTCGACCGTCCAGAGAGCTCTGCTCTCTGGAAAGGCCCCGGTCGACCGGGCGGTCGACCGGACAGAGAGACTGCTCTCTGTATCCAGGCCACGGTCGACCGGACTGGTCCACCGAGGCTCCAACGGTCAGAAATTTGACCGTTGGCGGTCGACCGGGCCGGTCGACCGACAGCCGTCTGGGCTGAAAATTTGCCCCAACGGCTAGTTTTTTTCTAGCCTATAAATAGGGGGGCTTATATGGGCTGTTTTCAATAGGTTTTCAAGTAGTTTTTAGAGCTAGTTTTTCCTACTCTTTTAATAGGTTTCTCCACTTGTTTAAAGAGCCAAATACTTCCATTCAAAAGGAGAGTTTATCAAGACTTTTCAAAAGTGATTTTCTTGTGTTTTCCTCTACCATTTCAATCCTAGTTTTCTCACACAAACACTTGAGCTATCCATTGCTGTATCTACCTATAGGGATATTTGTTGTGAGAGGATTTTAGGTGATCAAAGTGTTGTGATCACCAAAGTTCTACTTTGTACTTTGAGGAGGCGAACTTGCGGGTTCGCGGTGTTTCAAGTTCGCGTGTGAACTCTTTGTTTGAGGTGCGGCCTCGGCGAGCTAGTGGGCTTGCGGTGTGTGTGTTCGGGAACAAGTGAGAGGGACTAGAGAGTCCAAAGAGCTTGTAGGTGTTGCGGCACCGAGTGATCCGGTGGGATCGATTTTAGTGAAAATCCTTCATAGTGTTGAAGGCGGGGACGTAGAGCAAGTGTGCTCGAACCTCGAAACAAATCTCCCGTGTTTGCTATTGCTCTCTCTCTATCTCTTACTTGTCTTTATATCTTGCATGCTAATATTATCTTTATCTTTATATGCTTGATATATTGTGTGCTTAATTGTTATATGCTTGGGGATTGTTTGCTAACACTTGTATTCAACCAAGAGAGCCAACGGGGCACCTCAATTCTTATTTAGAGGAATCTTGAGGAGTTAGTCCAGAGCCCTTCACGGGGAATCCGGCTACACTCTTGTGTTATATGTGGTATTTAGTTTAAGAAGTTTTAGTTTGCATTAATAAGTTTTATTTCCGCATTATACACCATTAGATTAGCTAGTCACCTATTCACCCCCCCTCTAGGTGATTACAATTACTAAACAATAAAATAATTAAATAGTAATATTTTATAAAAAAATAAATATGAAAATGTGATTAAAAATATGCACTTTTGATAAATAATCACACCCACACACCTATCTTTTACTCGTCCTCGAGCCAAATAAGAAAAAGGAAAAAAAGTAATCTAATCTAAACTAACTCACTTTCGTACGAATCACGGTTGCATTTAGCATGTGCAATAAGCCGTTAAACCTCTAGGTTACATTAGAGGACGAGTGTTGTCTCATGAGGGTTTTCAGTGAATTACAGCCACAAAATCCATCAAAGAAAGAAAATAAAGTGTTAGTGTTTTCGAAAAACTATTTTTGAAATCGAGAAAATATTTGAAATAGTTTTATAAAATTCAAGTAATCTATAAGTTTTAGGATCACTTAATTATTCATTCCTATACTTAGTCTCTACTTGAAAAATTTATAATTAATCTAGGTAAGAATTAAAACTGAATTTCTCACTTAGTCTATTATTTTACTCTAAGTCATATGCACCTTTGTGATCGTGAATTTTTTTGACTTGGGATTCTTCAACTTCAACTTCAACTCTTATGCCTTATATATTAATATATATAACCTTTTTTTAAAAGAAGTTCGAAGTATTGCACTTCATTGCCCTTTAAGCCTTCTTTTTTTATTATTATTATGTATAACTCATCTAATTTTCTTTTATGTAAGTATCAGGGCTTCTTGAAGCCCTAATACCTAATTAATTGATTATTGGATGTGTTAATACATATATTATATTTATATATTTTTCTTTTTTCAGACTTACCTAATTAACTTTAGTGTAAATACAAGACTTTCTTAGGCCGAAGCACCTAGCCAGTCAATAATTAGATTTTTTTCATATATATATTAAATTTTTTAAGTCATAAGTGTCTTTGTTTTGAGTCCTAAGTGTGTAAGTGTATAAAGTATGCATACTTCATCAAGGTAAAATCAGGACTAAATTACTTTTTCAATTTTTTCTCCTAAACCTAAAAATCAAACAAATAATCTTATTTTGACTACGTATTAAGAAATCCTAATTATGATTTTTCTATTCCTTAAAATTAACTTAATTACTTACAAAAATAAATTAAAATATTATTTTTTTCAAAAAGTTTTTAAAAGAAAAATTTGTAGTTGGTTTACCTATGTTAGTATGTTAGTAAACCCTCCCCCACACCTGTCTCATGCATTGTCCTCAATATATGAATACCTGTATACATGAAAAAGTCGAAAGGAAATATAACACCCCGATCCCGCGGGTACGGAGACGTTACTGCGACGTATATACGTAGGTCAGAAATACCCTCACATATATACACTAAGCATCAGTACAGGTAAGAATTAGAGTACGAAAGTACATGATGCATTATATATTCCAACATATGAGTACAATTACAAAGTAATCACATGATGTGAAACAATATTACAAGAATATTACATCACCGATAGGCGTAAATGCGAGAATACAAAGAGATATATAATTATAAATAGTACAAAAGATGCTCATGAGTTACAAAAAGGAAAACTCAAGAGTCTAACTGGGGCCTAGTATGAAAGGGTTTTGAACAGTCTGTTGATGATCCACGCTTCTACTACACCACTCTGATTAATAATCGGGAGAATTCACAAACTCCAAACTCTAAGATCTGGACATGCAGATCCAGGAGAGTCAGAAACTCCCCAATGAGTGATGTGATAAATGTCAAGTGGCATTCAGAGATAAACACATATGTATCGATAAATACCAATCAAAAGCATGCATTAAAACCGTGTCGTGAGCATACATACCCAAACATGAAAGAGGCATCAAATGATAAGATGTACAGAAGCGATAAAACCAGTTGTACGGGCTCAGTAGATAGATTCATGAGATTAATACTTTGAGGGGATAATCCAAACAAGAAAACCCTCATCTATATACCGTATACCTCACGTCTCCATCGACTGAGTACGCACAACCCGAGTTATCCACAATAATAGCATAAGAAACAATATGAATTATCAAGAAGTAGTGATTATACAGTAACTAAAGAACCCGTATAAAACTAAGGGTAAGCAAGTTAGGAGATTAAGTGCAGTAGTAAACGTAATGTCAAGTAAGATACTGGCTATGTATAACATGGTAATAGTAGGAGATCAGTGGAGTAGTACACAGGTGGTAAAATCAGGAATATATAATATAATAATAAAAAAACTGAAAATCTGAATTAAAAACCGATGAAAGAAAATACGACAAAATCAGTGGTACAACTCAAATTACAGCTTCATGAGATAAGTACATTGAAAAAATAATCCAAATAAGGAAAGCCTCATCTATATACCTTATGCCCCATGTTACCATAATCCGAGTGTATACGATTTGAATTGAAAAATAAGATAACGAATTCTTGATTAGCATCTTAATATTATTATTACTTGTCCTACCCATATATGTAGTTATGTACTCTAGCGTCCCAGCACACATACATCCATATATGAGTAAGCTGAGAAAATTGATGATGAAACCAATGGGTTATATTTACAGTGGGTCTCATACATACCCAGGACCATGGCCCAGGATGTTCCGTTGCTCACCCGGAACCTGCCGCTAGGTAAACAGGAGGTGAGTCTTTATCATGCCCATTCAAGAATATAACAGGAGGTAGGGAGCCAGCGCTCCCCTCGGAACACCTGAAAGAGCTTAGGTAGAATTGAAAATTTGAGTTGCACAACATACCTAGTACCACTTGAAGTCCATCAGTTTCCCCTTACCCAATGTAAGTTGGCCTTTTTATAGTTTATTATTATGTAATTATCATATTATGGGAATAACAGGAGCAGGACAGCTTCAGGAGTTACAAGAGTAACATGAGCACAAAAGTACTACGGATACAGGTCACTGTATATAATACAGGAAAGTAAGATAGGATTCTCGAAATATGATAATCATAAGTCAAATGGTAATATATCAAGTGGCAGGTGATAGGTGATAAAAAGCATGTATCAGGTGATAACATGCAGGAGTTAGGTGTCAAGTGGTGGCACAAAAGATATCCACTGTTGCATAACACAATACAAAAAAATGGTACTGATACAGGAGATCAGTACGAATACAAGAAAAGGGTACCGATATAGGAGATCGGTACGAATACAAGAAAACCATACAGTTTTGGAAAATAGTGTAAGTAAAGATTTTAAACTCTTCACAACCATCAATAAAAGAGTTGATCAAACTATCGAGTAAGCAAGCGACTAAGCAAGCAAGTGGCCATCCAAGTTAAGCTAAACAAGCTGAGGACAAGATCAGTGAACAATGTTTAATTACCAAAGCGCCTGGTGGAACTTAGGAACGACTCGGCTTAAGATGCGACTCTAAAATCCAGCAGAGTTTGGCCTAAGCGTGTTTAGTGGTAAAATGCTGAGCGCTAAGCTGCCTTTTAGGCGCAGCTAGAAAGTCCAGAGGACTTCAATAAACCTCGGAGAGGTTAAGCCTAGAGGTTGAGTATATACCTGCATATATGGCTAGCAGGTAAGAGAACCGACAAGCGAGTAAGTAAGCAAGCGATCATCCAAGCGAAGCTAATGTACAACACTAAATGCGATCACGCTCGACGTGGTTATCGCTCGCAGCACAGCTAGACACACGTGTCGCAGCTTGCGTATGAACACCATACTATCGTTCATGGCACAGCTGTGCTCATGGGGTAACTACGATCGAACGGAGTTAGCGATAAAGTGTTGACGCTAGGTCCGCCTAGCAGACGTAGCATATAGAAAGTACAGAGGAGTTTAATGAACCTCAGAGAGATTAAGCCTGGAGGCTGTAGTATAGAATCGCAGAGCGGTTAAGCCCAGAGGCTGACCAAGTACCTACAGGAAATGTTAGTACCACACGAGCACACATATAAAACGTGATAATAACTAGACTACCGTGGAGTGGTGAAGTTGGGAGGCTAAAAGGCCTGAAGGCCGAGTAGAGAGCCCGGAGGCCAAATGACCACGAAGAGTCGGCCATGCATGATAATAGAGCAGATCATAGGCAGCGTATATGTACAGGAAGTAAACTACCCTAGTATAAGCATTCATCACAAGTCTAATACATGTACAGTCCTAGGCACTCGGCCATATACATACATAGGTACACAATTCATATAAATACAGATACAATCCTGTTACAGAATAAAATACAATTCGACCCGATGAAGCGGGAAACACAAAACGAGGCGAGAACACTTGCCTAAGATCTTCAGAAAAGTCGCAAAATCTCGGAGTCTCAAAACACGTGCAAGCCACCAATATTTATATTAAAATATATATGTATATAGGGAGAGGAGGAGGAGTAAGAGAGAGGAGAGAGAAACTAGAGAGAGTAGGGAGCAATAGATCACGCCCATGACTGGTCGTGGCTCACGGCTAGGGGAGAGAGAGAAGAGAGAGAATCAAGTGAGAGAGAGAAAGAGACAGGAAAGGGGAGGAGAAGATAGGCCTGGGTTGGGTCCGGCCGGACTGGCCACGCTGCCGGACGAAGGAGAGGCGGTGCGCGGCCAGCAGGGCGAAGCGCACGATCATAAGAGGAGGGGAGGCGTTTGGGGTAGTTGATGAAGTGAGATGGTAGAGGAATAGAGAGGTGGTGATGGTAAATGTTGGAATTGATGGTGATGGGATCAATTGAGGGTGAGGAAATGAAATTGGAGGTGGTGGATGGCCGGATTTGGGTGGTGGGTGGTCGGATTTGGGACGTGGAGGG
This sequence comes from Agave tequilana, assembly GCA_038442645.1. NCBI lineage: Eukaryota > Viridiplantae > Streptophyta > Magnoliopsida > Asparagales > Asparagaceae > Agave > Agave tequilana. Next base: position 32,073 of record JAVJIF010012158.1, on the reverse strand, counting down.
GGGGTGAGATGAAATGGAAGGATATGGTGGAGGTATTAAGATAAATTGAGAGGGAGGAGTTACGGGGGAAATTGGAAGAGAGGGGAGAGTTGGAAGGCACCGTACTTGGCCGCCGGCCTAGATGGCTCACCAGAGAAGGGCGCCGGAGTCAACGGGTCTTAGCGGGGATGCCGTTCACAGAGAGGGAGTGAGTTAAGAGAATTTGAGAGAGGGGAAGAGAATGAGAATGGGGGAGATGTGGGAAATTGAGTGAATTTTTATAGGGGGAGGGGATTTGCTTCGCACCGGGGCAGGGCCAGCGACCGCATCGCTGGGGAGCTTCGCGTCAGCCAAAGCAGGGAGCAAGCTCCGCGTTTAGGCAGGAGAGAGAAGCAGTGGATCCATATATTTTTTGTGTGGAGGAGAAAAAGAAGAAAAAAGAGGAAAAAGAAAAGAATAGAAAAGAAAAGAGGAAGGAAAAGGAGAGGAGAAAGAAAAAAGAAAAGGAAAAAAGAAAATAAAAGGAAGAAGGAAAATGTCACATCAAACTCCCAGATCCGGGAAAACCCCATTTATTATTTTAATCGACCAAATTTTGACTACTTTAGAAAGATCCCCAAAAATTCTCAAAATAATAAATATTATACTTAGGTACATGGTGAAATCAGATTTTAAAAATTCAATCCCATTTTCAAATCAAAAATCCTGAAATCAACCAGCGATACCGGTCGACACCAAATCCGGTCGAATTTCGATAAATTTAGAAAAATCTCCAAAATGCGTTTAGATAGAAATTGTGATTCTAAAGAATAATGTAAAAGCAATTTCTAAAAATTTAACTCCGTTTATAAATTAAAAATCTGGGAATCGATCGGCGGCACCGGTCGATACTGGTTTTGAAGATTTTGAAATTTAATTTAGAAAAATTTCAGAAAATCATGAAAATCTAAAATATTAAAAAATAATGTTTGAAACTGAAATCGGTCAAATCTGACTATCAGAAGGTCAAATCAATCAATACACTAGGTCAGTCCCTGGTTTAGACTCGGGTTGATTCTAAATCCAGGAATCTGAATCCAAATACCAAATAATGATATAAATAATCATAAAATTAAATTAAATATGAGAAAAAATCAAAATAATATAATTAAAAAATTAGAATACGTATTTAAGTATGTATTCTGAGAACAAGGTATTACAGGAAAGGCAAAATGTTACCTCGTGGTGGTGGTTCTGGTGGTGGTCGAATTGGGCCAAGCGTTGCTACCCTATCTATATAACGTGAATCATCAAGGAACCCACCTTTGTTAACCTCTTGCTTATGTACAGTGTTACAACCCCCAATATGAATAGGATCATGGAAAATCCTAGCATAAAAACTATCTCCGTTATATGATCAAGTTTGAAAAATCATCTCACAATCATAATTGTCTACATCTCGATCCAATAATAGAATGTAATTTGTTGAAGTGATTGATTTGGGCTCAAGAATATTAAGTTTGGGAACCAATACTAACCGGGAAATCATTTCGGGCTCAACCTGCTTAGATGAAATGTTTGGCTTCTCAATAAAATTCTCCTCATAAATTTTATTAAATTCATCCTCAAATTTTGCTTGAAATAAAAGTTCATCTTTATCATATTCATCCTCACAATATGATTCAATTTGCTCCTTGGGAGGTGTATATGTAATCAAATCCTCTCGAAACAATACTAACTCTTGAAAAATTAGTTTAGATTCGAGAGTCGGATCTAGTTCAAGAGCGGGTTCCAAATCAAAGAATTTAAGTTGACATTCATGATTCATCATATATGGAATGTGACCATCCACAATGGGTGATTCAATTTTATAATATAGGTATGAGAATTAATATTGACTCAGAAATTGAGTTCAATTGGGTAAGGACACCGAAGTCAACATAGATTCAAAGTTTAGAACTAAATTACTAAGTTGGAGATCAGGTTCACATTCACAATCAACTTCAATCTCATTGAAGTTAAAACTTGATAATTGATCCAAAGGTTGCGATTGGTCAAGTTCAAATTGGTATGATGGGATTGAATCTTGGTCAAAGTCTTCAAGACACCATAATTATTCGTTCCTGTCAATATGGCTAGGGTAATCGCGAATGGTCGAAAATGTGTTAGGTAAAGTTTCCTCATCCCTATCGTTCACTATGTTGGTCAAACAATTCATTTGTGCTTCTAGCCTATTGATAGATAGGGCAAAATAATTTTCGGACTAAATCAGGTTTTTCATATTTTCGTCTAAGTCTGTAGGTTCTTCTTGTTGTGGTAGGACTTGGAAGGTAGAGTAAGGATTTTGAATTTGAAAATTTCGATGGGCTCGTGTGTCTTCTATTTTTTTAAGCCTCAAGTTCTTCTAAGATTTTCATCTTATTTTTCCAGTTTATTAATTTTTCAGTTGGTTGCTTGGGAAAAGAAGTATGTGACGATGATTGTTGGAAAGGTGGTTGACAATATTGCTTGGGGTTTTGTATCCCCATCGACTCGGTAAAGAGTAGAGATAATTATTCTAATTTTGATTATAATAACGAGATTGGGGCATGTGTTAATTCGGATGAGACCAACCAGCATATTTTGTATCCCCGACAACGGAGCCAAAATTTTGATTGACGGAGAAAAGAGAGTAAAAAAATAAAAGGTCAAGATTAAGAAGTTTCTCTGTTTTCTCGTAATTAATCCGCTGTAGTAAGAACTAAACGGGTCGATCAGCAGGAAAAGATACGATGGAAGCTCTTCGATACATTTTCTTTATGTAAAACTTGAAAAGAAAGAAAATGGTTGTAAAAAAGTTAATTGAATAAAAAGAGAGATTATAACTCACTAATTATCTACCACAACTAAGCACTAGTTTATGAAGAATAAACATCATATTGAACTTAAAAAGATTGATCCTAGAATGTTTCTTCAAATTCAAGCAAGAAGAGTAATATAGAAAGCAAACCCTAATTAAATTACACTAGATAAAATTAAACATTAATTTATCAAAGTTTCTAAGTATAGCATAAGAAAATCGTTTTAGACATAACATTAAGCTATCAAAGTATCTAAGTATAAACCAAGAATAACCATTAAATAGTATAACCCTAAAACTAATTTAACTCAATTCATCACTAATCTTCAAGAATCATTAACTTATCCTTAGGGTTTCAAATAAGCATTGAATTCAATCAATTCATCTTATATAACTAGACTTAGTTGGTGGAGAGATTAACAAACTACAAAGAGAATTAGTTACTCATATTCATGGTGAAACTAAGCATGATAATTAAAGGATGCATAAAATAAAGCAACTAAAAATTGAAGAACACAAATAAAAGAACAAAAAGAAATATGAAAAATAAGAAGCTTTACTGAATTTCACTGATCCATTACAAAAGCCTTTTTCTCTTTACAAATCTTCTTCTTCAAAATAAAAAACTAGAAAATACAGCAAAAATTCAGAAAAAAAGATCTAAAGAAAACCCTAAACTTGATTTTCTGAGATGAGATTTCTCATGCCTCTACATGAGCTTTTATACTAGAACCCAGGGAGAGTCTTAGATAAAGTTGCACACCAAACGAGGAAGCTATCTCCTTATCCTTTGGATTTGAATTGAGGATATTCTGGAAATATCCTTTTCTTCTTGACTTGGGGATCAATTATTGTTTAAATTCTAATTTAACTTGATTTATCCTTTATCTTCAAATAGGATTGGGAATTTCAATTCTGAATTTGTCTGCAGCTAGGTGGGGTGTTAATTGCTGAATATGACTCATCAAATGACTGAATTTGAAATAGTGGTCAACATAAGACTTATAACCCTTTAAGTCTTCTTTCTATAACATCTTGAATCATCAAATTTAACTTTTTGTAGAGAAAGTTATGATCAAAATAAAAAAAATGTGTTCAGTCTAAATTCGAGTCTGAATTTGAATTCTCTCCCTTTTATTTTTAACTTATAGTAACTTGAATTTGAGTAGAAATCCTCCTCTACTTTCAATTGGGATAAATGTTTATCTCTTCCTATTCTTTTCCTCCTCTAAATTTCAAATTAATTTAAGTTTAAAATCCAAATTTAGATAGTATAAAATAAAAGTTTTCTTTATCTTCCCATTTATCTTTTAATCATATAATCTTTTGGGCTTTTGAGCTTCTTTTTTTATTATGGAGGCGGTACATTACTAAATAATAAAATAATTAAATAGTAATATTTTATAAAAAATAAATATGAAAATGTGACTAAAGTTATGCATTTTGATGAACAACTAGCAGTCTACCAACCTAATTCCTCTGCTGACGCTTGTGCTACTTTGATCTTGCTGAACTTCAAATCGTTGGACTATTTCTAATAAGTGTTAAAAAACTCTATCAAATTCAGACCTCTCCCCACAAATAGGACAAAAAATTATAGTTTATAAAATTGAAATGAAAGTTTAAAACTACAATTTGTAAAATTATAATTATAATTTTAAAAAAATTCTTGAAATCTATTCAGAAGATACTTAATAAAAGTTAGTATATTTATGGAATAAAATTAAATTTAGATAATCTGAAGCTCGGGTTCACTTTTTAAGGTTGGACATGGGCTGAATGGCCAAAGATTTCTTTATGGGCTATACAAATCTAAAATGGGTCGGGTTAGTGGATCTTGGAGGATCCGGAGCGAATCCCAGCCTCACCATCTACATTTATTTCTCTCGCCGGTAGGTAACAATCCACTATCAGTCATGGCGCAGCTCTTAAAGCAACTCGGCGCCGCCGGCAGGCTGACGGCCGTTAGTCCGCCGTTAACTCACGGCTTATCCTCCGTTAGATCCTACAGCCAGTCCCAGTACTACTTAGGTATTGTTCTTCCTTTTCTCTTTCCCATTGTTTCTTCTTCGAGGGGGAAAAAGTTACGGTTTTTTTTTTTTTTTTGCGTATTTTGATCGATTAGTTTCATTGTAATCATTTTGACAGTAAATGTTTGAAAAGTTAGGGTTTTTCGCTAGGGTTTTAGTCAATTTGTTTCTTCCTCACGGTATTGTGTAACGGTGGATTCGAATTAGGGTTTTACTTGTAAGGTTTTGACAATTTTTTTAAGGATTTGATTGGTTCCTCTTCTTCTTGTTGTTTCGATCAATGAAGGTTGTGAAAGTTGTTTCTTATTTTAATTGTTTCTTCAAAGATCTCTTTCTTTCTTCCTTTTTTCCCTCATTGCTTTGATCTGATACGGTTGAGCATTTAGGGTTATTCTAATGTTGTGATTGATTTCTGATTTGATCCGTTTATTTTATCTTTTTGTTGTTCTTTGTTTTTTCCCACCCAAGTAGTGAAGGTTGGGATACCTGAGTTTTTGAACGGAGTGGGGAGGGGTGTGGAGGCGCACGCGGCAAAACTGGAGGGGGAGATCGGAGACTTCCAGAAGCTTCTAGAAACAAGAACCCTCAGGCTCAAGAAACTCGGCATCCCCTGCAAACACGTACTGTTCTCTATCTCCTTCTCTTCCAATTGTTTTCATTCTCGAAATGTAGGTGTTTTGAATAGTATTTACTACCATAATGTTAACTACTTGAATTCAACGGTATACAATCATAAAACAATATTGTATATTTTCTTTCGTTAAAAAATGTGTGATACTGATTGTAAGGATTGTGTTGATTGTGGTTTGTGGATCTGTGATTTGTTTGCTAAGATATTAATCCTTTGTGAAGACTAATGTATGATCAATATGAGCCTAATGGAATTTTTTATTGAATAGAGGTATTTCTTTTCGTCTTAGTTCTTGGTTGAGGACATGTGTAGATTATAAAGCAGGGAAGTGGAGTTTTAAATACTTTAGGTGTCAAAACACCTCGGATGTTCTGTATGAATTATCCATTATGGAGTATGAAAACTAGGGGTGTTCACGGGTCAGGTTTTTTTTTTTTGAAGAAAATGAAAACCCACCCCATCAAGTTCTGGCGGGTTTTTAATTTGTTAGAAACCTGCCCATTGGATTTCGGGTTGGGTTCGGGTCGATTCGGGTTTTAAGCGGATTTGGGCGGGTTTTGATGGGTTTAACAAATGATATACTATATAAAAATATACTTAAACATACATATACATAGATATAGATGTATATAAGCAAAAATCATCTATTATTTTGTATATTTGTATGCACATACATTCATAACATGCATAATATATATAATATAATACCGTCGGCGGTGGAAACCGACCGGCGGCAAAGAAGATGGGGAGGAAGAGGGGAGAGAAGGAGAGGGGAGGGGAGAGAAGGGGAGGAAGGAGGGGGAGGAAAGAGAGAAGGGGCAATGGTTGGCGGACGAAAATGAGGGGACAAACGGACAGATAAATTTTATATAAGAGTCACGGGAGAAAACCACCCTCGCTTCGCTCGGTCGGTTTTGTTAATAGTGTATAAATATTTATTTAAACATGTATAAAATCAAGCCTATATATACTATAAAAAGGCAGGTTTTGGTTCAGGTTTGGCCTCGATTTTGTCAGGTTAGGGTATGACGGGTTTTTAAAAAAATTAAAACCCGTCCAATCGGGTTCAGGCGGGTTTTAGACTACTACAAAACCCTAATATTCGGCCGGGTTTCATGAGGGTTTGCCCGGCCCATGAATAACCCTAATGAAAACCAAGCCCCATTCGGAAACTTGAATAACATTATATCCATTTTTTTTGGGTATAACACTTGATGCTTCCTAGGCATAGTTATCAGATGGGTGTAATGACGTTAATGACCAACTACATACTACTTGATTCATTTTTATTCTTTCAGCTTCATTAAAAGATATCTCCTTACCATTAGTAACTACCATTTTCTTTTTTATAGTTTCTATCTGAGGTTGTTTTTCTTTGATTTAGTGGACCAATTTTTCTCTCATCTTACACTCATATTTTATTGTCTTTTGATTTTATGTTATTTATCCATCTATGCCAAGATCATATTGTTGGTTATGAGTAAACTATGGAAGTCATAAAAGTAGAATGGGACATGATAGAAGGTACAAGTTGGATATTTTTTAGTGCTTAGGTGCATAGTAAGCTGTAAGGACCATTGATGCGGACATCCAAGGAGCGTCACTGTTCGAGTTGTTTCAGTCGATTGGAGTCTGTATTTTTATTTATTTGAGTCCATGTTGTTTTCTTTATTTTAATTTATTATTTCTCCTTTTTTTAGTCCCACATCGACTACGTGGAGAAAGTCTTCAGTTTGTAAGCCTATAAAGGCAAAAGTCTAATAAGTTGTAAAGACAATGGAAGATTATTAATGAAAAAAGTTTGAATTTTCTATTTGAAAATTTAAATTTGAGAGTGAGTGTGAAACTCCTTTTCGAGATAGGATTTTGAGTGTGAAGCCTTATCCTAATTATCTTTATCTTATTCCCATCCAAAAGACAACCCTATCCTGTTACCAATCCAATTACAAATATATATATATATATATATATAATATATATATATATATATATATATATATATATATATTACAAATCAGAAGAAAACCCCAACAAAACCCCTTCCCTCATCCCCCACGTGTTGCAAATTCCCTGCTTCTCTTTTTTCCCGTGGCCCCCACCCCACTTTTTCTTCTTCTCTCTCTTTTCTTCACCTGCAATCAAACCTAAAGAAAGAACAAATCCTTCATCTCGCCGCCTCCAACAAATGACCCTCCCTCTCCCTTCTCTCTTCCCTCTGCCCTTGAGCGCGCCAAGGCATCCACCTTACTCTTATGCCCTGCCGAGTACAGCACCCAAGCCTTGCAACCTGTGCGCCACAACCACAGCACAAGCCTTCCTTCATCCTTTGCGGGGGCAATCACCAAGCCAACGACAGATGCTTTCTTCTCCTTTGCCAACGCCCCAACCTCCACCAGCGAGCACACTATTCAAGCGCCCACCGCCTCCCTTCCTCCCTCTGCAAGTGCCAACAACTTCATCTACTGTCCCTCTCTCCTTCTGCTGTGTGGAATAAAGCCGACTTCCCACTGCAAGTGTTTCAGCCAAGCAACACCCGACAGGACCTGCGAGCATCAAACAAATACGTCAATTCCACTTCCAACAAATCAGAGCAGGAATTCAGGAAATAATACAGAAGGACACCCGAGAACGTGACTACTCGGTAGGTAATCTTCTATTTTCAGCAATCAGATATTAGTTGGATTACCCCATGAATTATGATCTCTGGACCATTATCATGCTTTCATGCTGTCTATTATAAATGCGAGCGTGTGATTTTGTTTCATACTTGTTATCTATTGATCCTGACATTGGCAATAGGACTGTTCATGCTAACTGAGTATTGTATTGAATTCTTCGAGACTTGATTATCTAAACTATAATTGCAAACATTGTTAAATCCATCTGGTGGCATTGCTAGTTCTAAATTCTTTCCTACCAAAGATCATATTTTGGTGAAACGTTGCGAAATTTTGAGTTTATCACTGATTACCTACACCATAGGGTCTCTCGTTTCACATCAGTTTGGTATCAGAGCATGGTTTAGGTAGGAAAACTTCTACATCATACGGTTGTTAGGAATTTCATATTTTTCTTTGCATCAAATAATTTTTTAAAAAATATTTGCATCTAGTAACTCTCATCCCACCCCTATGGATTCCCAGCTTGCCACGACACTTGCCGCGATAAGTGCTCAACTTGATAACCTGATTCAAACCACGGAGTCCTATAATCATACCTTAGATAGGATCATCACTAAAGTCGAGAAGAAGTCTGATAACACCAATTCTCCAGTGAATCCATACACCTCAAATGAATTAAGTCAAATCGTCATTGCCAATGACAGATTAAAGAAAGATATTTCGGTGATTAGACTCGACCCTAAAAGAATCAAGCCTGAAAATCCTACTCTCTTAGTAGCCACGCCCGTGATAAAAAAGTCTAGCGACAGAGACTACTCCAAGCTTAGTTCCGCGATTAAGTGTTATAAGTGTCAAGGCTATGGACATGTTGCTGCCAACTGCCCAACTCTAATCAAAGTCGCTCAAGTTAGGAAACCACCTGTAATAAATTCAGAGCCCCATCCTCTCTTACTACCGACACCACCTTCTCCACTTTATTTACTGTCGACTCCTACTGTCATTGTCTGCTCTGATCGTTAACATCTGCCTCCTCTATTACCGACACCTACCCCTATGATCACGGAGCTTGTTGATGTCCTCTCTGAAGAACCCATTTGCCAGGCGGAAGAATCTGAAAATTCAGACCTTGACGAAAAGACTATAGGTGATAACTTTGAGAAGCCCAATACTTCGAGTCCTCTTGAAGTTGTTCCAGACATTACAGAGTTTACTGATATTTCTCCTAAAGACAGTGCTCTGAATCTCCCCGAAGTCGGCCCTATCGTCAAGGAATCTATCATTGTCTTTTCCAAAAATCTCCCGGATAAGCTATTTCTGACGCGTGATATCCAACACGTCATTGAGTTAATCCCAGGAGCTAATCTTCCCGACTTGCCACACTTTAGGTTGAATCCTACCAAGCAAATCGATCTTAAATGGCAAGTTGATAAGTTGTCACTGGAGGTCAACCAATCGTGCATTGTCCCAATAAACATCCACTTTTATGAGGACAAATTTTGGAACTATATAGTGACAAAAGATGATGGTCAGATCAGAGATATTTCCATTTATGGTCGATCTGCATTCGAAAACTTAAGGGATGTCATTATGGGAGAACCTCACAGTCTGCAAAGTATCAATTTTTCCTCCCTTACAGTTAAACAAAGGGTATTTTCACTCAGACTTTACCTGTTAAAATACCTCTTGTCATCATTAACAAAATAATAGGTAAACTACCACATACATTTATGCTGGTACGCCTAATCATCCCTTTTGATAGAGGTCGTGAGTATTGTTGACCCACTGAACCAAGTGCCTAAATTTTTTCATCCAATAGGGAGTCAAGTTACTCTTTTGCATACGTAGGCACTAAGATGAGATCCCTGCTACCGTTCATTCTAGAGCATTCTGAGTCTGCATATCTAAGTCTGCATCACATTTTCATACACGTGCACGATTTACACATGGAAAATCAGTGATATATTTGAACAATGCAACGCTAACTGTAATTTATGAACTTGTATCAGGAAGTTATTTAAAACTTTTAGTGTTGACAGCTTAAGATGGTTCGGATTCGTCCAAAACGGTTTCCCCCGGGAACTGTTAATGATTTGCATGCTGTAGTGTTGGATTTTTGATATCTTGTAGAATTCAAATTACAATATTCATGTTATATCTTTTAAAGATTTTGAAATTAGTCCTATTTTCAATGTTGGGTATTCAGTGGATATAGGTATTTGATTTTAACCCTAACAACCTACTGGTTGTAAGCCTTCCCTGAGCCATTTTTTGAGAGTCCCCACATTGAGTCCACTCCCAGATATTCATCCCAATACAGCAGTGAAATGTGATAAAATTTTAGATGATTAAATTATCTGGTGTATTCTAATGATATCTGATTGTTTAAAATGAATATTACCTATTGAGTGGTGAGTTGCAGCAGGTAGGCCCAGTTGTGTTGAAGCGTTACGGGAGCTTTCTACACCAAACTCGATGGAGTCGAGTTTTCTCCCACCTGGGGAGAATGATGCGACATCCAAGGAGCGTTACTGTTCGAGTTGTTTCAGTCGATTGGAGTCTGTATTTTTATTTATTTGAGTCCATGTTGTTTTCTTTATTTTAATTTATTATTTCTCCTTTTTTTAGTCCCACATCGACTACGTGGAGAAAGTCTTCAGTTTGTAAGCCTATAAAGGCAAAAGTCTAATAAGTTGTAAAGACAATGGAAGATTATTAATGAAAAAAGTTTGAATTTTCTATTTGAAAATTTAAATTTGAGAGTGAGTGTGAAACTCCTTTTCGAGATAGGATTTTGAGTGTAAAGCCTTATCCTAATTATCTTTATCTTATTCCCATCCAAAAGACAACCCTATCCTGTTACCAATCCAATTACAAATATATATATATATATATATATATATATATATATATATATATATTACAAATCAGAAGAAAACCCCCAACAAAACCCCTTCCCTCATCCCCCACGTGTTGCCAAATTCCCTGCTTCTCTTTTTCCCGTGGCCCCCACCCCACTTTTTCTTCTTCTCTCTCTTTTCTTCACCTGCAATCAAACCCAAAGAAAGAACAAATCCTTCATCTCGCCGCCTCCAACAAAGGACCCTCCCTCTCCCTTCTCTCTTCCCTCTGCCCTTGAGCGCCCTTGAGCGCGCCAAGGCATCCACCTTACTCTTATGCCCTGCCGAGTACAGCACCCAAGCCTTGCAACCTGTGCGCCACAACCACAGCATAAGCCTTCCTTCATCCTTTGCGGGGGCAATCACCAAGCCAACGACAGATGCTTTCTTCTCCTTTGCCAACGCCCCAACCTCCACCAGCGAGCACACTATTCAAGCGCCCACCGCCTCCCTTCCTCCCTCTGCAAGTGCCAACAACTTCATCTACTGTCCCTCTCTCCTTCTGCTGTGTGGAATAAAGCCGACTTCCCACTGCAAGTGTTCCAGCCAAGCAACATCCGACAGGACCTGCGAGCATCAAACAAATACGTCAATTCCACTTCCAACAAATCAGAGCAGGAATTCAGGAAATAATAACAGAAGGACACCCGAGAACGTGACTACTCGGTAGGTAATCTTCTATTTTCAGCAATCAGATATTAGTTGGATTACCCCCATGAATTATGATCTCTGGACCATTATCATGCTTTCATGCTGTCTATTATAAATGCGAGCGTGTGATTTTGTTTCATACTTGTTATCTATTGATCCTGACATTGGCAATAGGACTGTTCATGCTAATATTGAATTCTTCGAGACTTGATTATCTAAACTATAATTGCAAACATTGTTAAATCCATCTGGTGGCATTGCTAGTTCTAAATTCTTTCTTACCAAAGATCATATTTTTGGTGAAACGTTGCGAAATTTTGAGTTTATCACTGATTACCTACACCATAGGGTCTCTCGTTTCACATCAACCATGGTTTCAAATATTGGTCGATTTGATATATATATATATATATATATATATATATATATATATATATATATATGAGCAATAACATATCGAGTTTTGAGGTACCGAGTATAATATTAACCTTATAGTATTAGCCGATATGGACGAACTTGGATGGCGGATATTTCTTGTATTGATATGAAAAATCAACGGTCGATATCGATTGAGATTTTAAACCGTGGTGGTCAGGAGCATGCACTAAATTGTTGACCACCATTAGTAATCTTCAGAAGATCAATTTAGAAAAAATGTTCAATTTGGTTGGTGCAAGTAGTGGAGAATGATATGGATAAGTAGTATGTGCATGATGTTCTTCGTAGTGTTTTAGTTATATTCTCTTCCTTCTTTTTAGTTTCTTAAACTTTGGAAACTTCTACCTGGGCTTTGTGAGATTTGTCTTTCTTGATGTGGCAATATACCTGAGAGTAGTGGTTAATAAACTTCGTATTAAGTAGGATTTGGTACTAAGATAGGTCACCTCTCAGAAATTCCTCTGAATGGGCATTAGAATTAGAATCCACACCACCTTGAAGTGTGGAAACTAAATGCCACACAAAGTCAAGTGCCATGCTGCTGTAGGATGTGGTGGGGGCTAACTGGAATCTTACATTGCTTGGTGGGGCATTCATCTAGTGAGAACATAGACACAATATGGGGGGAATATGTCATGACCCCTAAAGTGAATAATATTTCTGCATAGAATATGCTTTAGTGAGGTGTTTGGTATACTATAACTCTATGAGCTCAAGAATTGAGTGTAAAGAAAGGAGATAATGTTATGGGAGGGATACATCATAGATTATTTATATATTTTTTTATGCACACAGTTACATGTGTTTACGTGGGTCCTTTTTCTTGACAAACTAGCAATTTGATTATATTCTATATCGGGAAAAAACATTTGAATTGACACAAGACAAATACCTTCCATTTGTAGTGACTTTAAGTTCATGGTACATGTTTTGATGCCTACAGACCTTTCGTGTGTTAGGTTAAATATTTCAATCTTCACCTTGTCATGTTAGGGCATGATTTTGTTGTGGCGTCATAACTTTGACTTTCACCCACTTATGGAAATTACTTAACCTAGTGCACTTATAAAGGAAAGGGATATTGGAAGAAACAGGAGATCACATTCTCATTCAATTATCGGGTCACTTAATCCAATTATTCATCAAAGAAAAGCTAACTTCTGACTGCACTTTTCTCTCTCAGTAGCAATAATCCTACTAGCAAGATAAGATTTAGATTTAAATCAAATCTCAGCAAACCTAACCTTATCTATGAGATAAAAAATAAAATCTAATCTCTCTTAGATAATAACTAATCCAACTACTTAAAAGATAAATTAGATCTAAATTCAATAACTAAATAAAATAATGATATATGGAAGCTAAATGGAGACAGTTGCTAAATGGATGAGCTTTTGGACAATTTGCGTTCTCCTAAGTTATCTACTTTACTCAAGGCAAGTCAATCTCCATGACCTACAGTTATGCCAACAGAGCTACCTATGTGTATCCAAATGTACATCATCACTAATCTATTGGTAATCTTTATCACATCCCTCTGTTCTTACATGTTGCCCATGTTCTTGTTCTTTATTTTGCTCTTTCGGTTTATCTCAAAGTTTTAGAGACCTGGTTCCTAGAATGTTGACCTCTTGTTTGTTGTATTGTGTATATTGTATATGATTTTCATTTGTTACTATGTATTTTGTATATATAATGTAAGGGTTATTTAGATATATACCCCCTAAATTTTGGGTTAATTTTTGGTATTTAAAACCCAAAATTTTGATATTAGAAATTTACTCTCCAAATCGTCTAGATCTTAAAAGTTCACCTTTTTTTAGAATAAAAAGAAAATATACTGGTTTAATTCTATTAAGTTGCCTAATTTTTTTTAGAAATGACTAAATTGTCTTTATTTTAATGATTAAACACTATATTCTAACTTAAGCCTATAGACTCATCTCATTTTCTTGCATATTTCTCATCCTTCTCCATTTCTCTCTTTCTCAGATCAAGCACATTTCTATTTCATTAATTTATCATTAAAAACTCACATCAAGTCAGTTTCATATATGCTTTTTAAGAACTTTGAGAAAATTTCCAAAAAAATTAACGTAAGTTTTGAAAGAAAAATAGAGGAATTTTAGGTTTAAGGGATTACGAGAGAGAGGGGAGAGAGATCAAGAAAAAGAATGAAAAATAAGTGGAGGGACACGAATTTTGAGTTTGATAGAATTTAAGGTATATGTCATATAGGAACAATAAAGAAGAGAAAACGACATAAAGGGTAAAATACTTTTATTTCAATCAAAATCTAGCTAGAGTGGGAAGTAGTGGGGACATCGAGTTTGTATTTTTTTATTTTGAGTCCGAGTTTGTATTTTTTTATTTAGTAGCTTTATGTTTGTTTTACTCTTGTGTTTTATTTTAGTCTCACATCGACTGTGAGAAGAACTGAATTAGTTGTAAGTCTATTTAAAGACTCTATTTTTTTCAATAAAAGGAGATTAGAATTTTAAGATATTGTGGGTTTTCCCCTTGAGGGGCGTGCCGCCCATGGCAGAATGTGAAACCCTAACTGTGAAGCCAAGATCAAACATGCGGTGTAAAGCGGCGTGAGGTCAAAACGAGGAGTGTGCGGGTGAGAAGTGGCGTGAAATCCGAGAAGGTGGAATGGCTTTTCATTTGTCCATTATGTAATCATTAGCTATTCTTTCATCTCTCATCTTTTTTTCAAAAATCTATAAACCCCTTTCACATCAATTAGATATCAGAACATGGTTAGGAAATAAGTAGTAAAAATTAAATTTTAATACAATTTTCTTGTGTAAGTATTCTCGGTGTGAAATCGATACAATTTTATTTGAACCATTCATTGTGAGTGTTGAAATGAATTGGTAATCACGGCAAGGAGCCGGTGCAATTTGTTATTTCATTCACTTTTTTTTATCTCTTTTGTCAAAATTCCAAAAAAAATCAAATCCCAACCTCTTTTATCTTCTCCCACGTATCAAAATCTCAACCACCAATCTCTCTCTTAGCCACAAAAATCAAATTCCTCCTCAACAGTCAGATTTCAACAATCTCCAGTAACTACATTTACAATATCTTGCAAGATCAACAACTTCAAATTTAGATTTAGTATCGAGCCACCGCCATCTCATGTATACTTAACGGGGTCGAGTTCTTCCTACGCGGCGAGAATGATGGGGACATCGAGTCAGCTTCTTTTATTTTGAGCCCGAGTTTATATTTTCTTTTATTTAGTAGTCTTGTGTTTGTTTTACTCTTGTGTTTTTTTAGTCTCACATTGACTATGAGAGAGAACTGAATAAAGTTGTAGGTTTATTTAAAATTTCATAGTTTTCAATAAAAGGAGACTAGAATTTTGAGATATTCTTTTAAGGGGCGTGCCGCCCTGGCAGAGTGTGAAACTCTAACTGTGAAGCCAAGATCGAACGTGTTGTGTGAAGCGGCGAGAGGTCAAGATAGAAGAGCATGCGGCGAGAAGCGGTGTGAGATCCGAGAAGACGGTAGGCCTTTCATTTATCCATTAGGTAATCATTAGTTATTTCTTTCATTTCTCATCTTTTTTCTAAAATCCATAGATCCCTCATTTGTTTCACATTAGTAAGTTATTAAGATTTAGAAGATTTCGAGGGTAAATTTCTAATATCAAATGTTTGGGGGGTAAATTTATAAATACTAAAGATTTGGGGGTATATTGCTAAATAACCCATAAAGTAAATGTTTGTTTCCTTTTCGGTTTCCATATTAACTGAACTGCTAGTAATCAAGAGATAATTCACATATACATACCCTCTATTAAAATTTTGCTAATAGCATTAATAAATTGAAGCGTACTTCATTGTTGTAACTGATACATCATTAAATGGTTCTTGTGAACATTATGTCAAGGCCATCTCCGTCCACCTTAAATACATTTTATAGCTCAAGTTTTTTTTATGGGTTCAGGAGTAAAATATCACAAAAATGTGTCAAGTTTCGTGTCTTCTTACCCAGATTGGTGTCAATTTGTGTTTCCAAATAGAGTTTCCCCAAAGCCAGTGATGCCAAATCAAGTCATGTGTATGACATGTGTTTCACCGGTGGAGAAGACGCCTCGTTCCAGTTTCCCAGTAGTAGAACTCTATGTATTTTAGTTTTTTTTATTTTGAGTTTCTTTATTTTAGAGTTGTATTTTTATTAAGAGTTTAGTTTCTTTAATTTGAAGTTGTATTTAGGAATTTGAGTGGTATTCAAATTTTATAAAAGCCTAGATAAGGCCTTGTATCAAACAATTTTATGCAATGAATATTATGAAAATTTTCTCAAAATTGTGTGAGACGTCTAGGAAACCCTATTTTAGAATGTGAAACCCTAACTAGTCCTAATTAGAGTATGAAGCCTCAATTGTTTATCCCCTCCTCTCAAACTCTGGCTTCTAAATTTTTATCTCTTTTGGTTCTAACCTCTCCACAAATTTCTCGCTTTCAAAAGAAAAAACTAGAAAAACATTATTCAAATTTCCCCACAAATTCTCCTCAAATTCTCCACACAAAAAAATCAAAAATATTATGCTACAGTGTCGCTACAGTGCCCGACCGACTGTTACAGTGCCGGATCCCCGACTGCTACAGTGCCTGACCGACTGTTACAGTAAACCCCACAACCTGACAGACCCGTTAAGCGATTCTGATTCGTTTTCAGCCTATATCTCTCTCATTTAGAGTCTAAATCACGCACGGTTCATAGCGTTAGATGCATGGGAGATTTCTCTACGCATCCAAAAGCATCACAAGGACAACTGCGGCTGACGTGATTCTCAGTAGGTATATTTCTAATTCAGATCTATTATTTGGAGTCTGATATTTTAATCTCTTTGAGTTTTTTTATTGATGTAACTGTTGTCCACAAATGTGAGATTGTGCGTATCTGCTTATCTGTAATTCAGTAACTTTACGTAGAATTTTTTGCCGCATAATATATTATCTTGAGTTGATTCTCAATTGATCGATTGAATTGGATTTGTCTGCGCATGTTATTTCGTTACACTTATCCGCTTTATTAGTTTTAATTTTTTCCTACCAACGATCGTTTCATGTTGGAGAAGTGTGATTGAGTGTTTTTGTTGCTGATTTCATACACGTATACACGTTTCACATCAGCTTGACGGTTAGGTAAGATTTGTATATTTCTAGTTAAATTATATTTAAAACCCCAAAAATTAGTGTATAGGAGTAGCGTCGGCCAACCAGAGAAGAGGGGGAGGAGAGGTGTGGGGGTATTGCAGGTGATGTGTGATGGTGATTTGGTGGAATGGAAGAGGAGATGGTGGATTTTGGAGAGTGGGTGGCGGGATTTTAGAGAAATGGAAGGGGATGGTGAAGTGGGAGGAGGGGGAAGGTGATTGTGGTGGTGATTGGTAATGAGATTGGGAGGAGGAAGTGGTGGTGGGATTTTGAGGAAGATGGTTGTTATGGGTGGTTTTGTAGGTGGTGATGGTGGATTTTTGGGAGGAGGGGATGATGGTTGTGGTGGATCTTGGTGGAGGGAAAGGAGTGGAGCTGGTGCTTGGTGGCGAAGGAAGTGGTGGAAATTAAAGAAAGAGGATGATGGAGATGGTGGAATTTGGAGTTGAGAGAGGAGAGTAGAGGGAGTTTGGGGGAGAGGGTGGCCGGAGTTGGCCACCGCCGGCTTGGGGTCGCTAGGGAGATGGGCGTCGGCTGCCCTGGGCTTGATGGAGAAGAGAAGAGAGAGATTTAGGGAAGATTTAAGAGAGATAGGGAGATTCGCGTCTGCCCAAAGAGGGGACACCCGCATTTGGGTCAAGTCCGTGTCTGGCCAGGAGAGGGGGGAGGTCTGCGTTGGGAGAGGAGAGAGTAAGTGGAGGGGATATTTTTGGGGAAGTTAAGGAGAAAAAAGGAAAAAAGAGAAAGAAAAAGAAAAAGAGTAAGGAGAAAAGGAGAGGGAAAGGAAAAAAGAGAAAAGGAAAAGGAAAATATCCGGTCAAATCCGGACTCAAAAAATACAGAAGAAATACCGAAAATACCAAAAAAATAAAGTAATTCAGAAAAAATCTCCAAAAATTCTTTAAAATAGAAATATTATACTGAGGAACATGATAAAATTGGATTCAAGAAATTCAATCCCGTTTTTCAAATTAAAAATTTTGAAATTCAGTGCTAGTGGTCGATAGCAATTCGGTCGGATTTTGACTAATTCAGAAAATTTTCAAAAATGTGATAAAATAAAAATATGATAAAAAATATGATCTTGAGGAACAATATGAAAGCAGATTTCAGAAATTTAATTTCATTTGTAAATTAAAAATCCTGGAATTGATCGACGACGATCGATACCGATTTTGAAGATTTTGTAAAATAATTTAAAATTTTCAAAAATCATGAAAAAATTAAAATATTGAATAACAATATTTGAAACTGAAATCGATCAAATCTGACTATCAGAAAAGTCAAAACAGGCTGTATACTGAGATCGGGTCACGGTTTCGTACTTGGGTTGGCTCTGAGTCCAAAAATTCGGATCCGATACCAAATAATAATATAAATAAAATCACAAAATAAAAATAAATACGGGGAGAAATAGGAAAAATACTGTCAAAAAATCGGAGCACGTATCTGGGTATGTATCCGAGGACGGATGTTACATGCATGCTTATAGTTTTGATCCATTTCAAATCTTAACTAGTTGAACGATAATATTTATATTATAGATTTTTTTTATAGATTTTGGCATCAGTTCTACTTTTCAATATTGACTACTTAGTGGATTATAAAAGTCTTGATGTTATCCTTGTTAATGAGCCTTCCTTTTGGCCTATTTCGATAGCCTTTTCCTTTCACCAATACTAGATATTTACCCTATACAACATGTCGAGTTGATAAATTCTTAGATGATAAAATTATCACCACTTATTATGATGAGATTCGAAAATATCTAATTTGGTGGACAGAAAAAGTATCACTTGATAATATATGGTTAGACCAAAGTGAACTGTCAAAGATTGATCATGAAATTTTGAAGCAGTATGAAAGCACTTTCACTTCTAACTCGACGGAGTCGAGTTCTCTCTGACACGGGAAAAATGATGCAGACATCAAGCTACGTGTATGACACATGTTTCACTGGTAGAGAAGACACCTCGTTCCAGTTTTTCAGTAGTAGAACTCTCTGTATTTTAGTCTTTATTTTGAGTTCTTTATTTTGGAGTTATATTTTTATTAGAGTTTAGTTTCTTTATTTTAGAGTTGTAACTCTATTTTGATTAGGAGTTTGAGTTGTATTCAAATTTTGTAAAAGCACATAGAAGGCCTTGTATCAAACAATTTTATGCAATGAATATTATGAAAATTTCATCAAAATTGTGTGTGAGCAATGATCTCTCCCAATTTCTCTCTTAGTAATGGGAAGCCTTAGGAAATTCTAGTTTAAAGTGTGAAATCTTAGTTAGCTCCAATTAGAGTGTGAAGTCCTAATTGTTTATCCATTCTCTCAAACCCTTGCTTCTAAAATTCTCTCTCTTGGTTTCTAACCTCTCCACAACTATCTCTCAAAAGGAAAAAAAAAACTAGAAAAACACTATTCAAATTTTCCTCAAATTCTCTACAAAAATATTGAGAAAAAATTATTGCTATAGTGTTGGACTCCCGACTGCTATAGTGTAGCCGCATGCTACAGTAAACCCGACAGACCTGTTAAGCGATTCCGATTCGTTTTCAGCCTATTTTTCTCTTATTCGGAGTCCAAATCACGCATTGTTCTAAGCGTTGGATTCGTGGGAGATTTCTCTGCACATCCACAAGCATCACAAGGATACTGGGGTCGATTTGATCCTCAGTGGGTATATTTCTAATTCAGATCGGTTATTTCGAGTCTGATATTCTAATCTCTGAATTTTTTTATCAATTTAATTGTTGTCCACAAATATGAGATTATGCGTATTTGCTTACTTGTAATTCAGTAGTTTTAATATTCATCGTAGTATCTTTTGTCACATAATATATTATTTTTAGTTGATTCTTGATTGAATTGGATTTGTCTGCGCATATCCACTTTATTAGTTTTAATCTTTTTCTACCAATAATGGTTATTTTATGTTGGTGAAGCATGATTGAATGTTTTGTTACTGATTTTCATACACGCTTTAGCTAGCTGATTTCCCCTTTAGCTGTGAATCTCCCCCGTTTGAGTAATTTTAGCAGAATGTTGCCTGGTCACAAGGAAACATGAGGTTAAACTGGATGACCAAGAATGCATGTTGTCTTGCTTGAAAGCTAAATTTCTGGTTTATACCACAACTTGTATAGCCAATTCATGCTCAAAGCTACACGAGTAGTGGGTTGGTGTAGACTCAGAGACAATTTGCTACATGCATTATCCTTTCACTAGACTTCTTGATTTAAAGTTGTATTTTGCATCTATCCTCTTTGTTGATAGAAAGCAAAGATGCCCATAAAATTTATTCTGAAGCAATAGTTTTGTATTTTCTTTATTTGCTGGAGTTCAATCTCTAATATGATTACACGCACATGGAAAGGTTATGTACTTTACGGCTAATCATTTCTGAAATTTATTTTATTGTTGGAATTATGTTAGGTCCATAGTTTCATATTCAATATGGTTTCACTAATTTTTTTTTTGTTTTTTGGCCGACGCAGAGGAAACTGATTTTGACATATGCTCACAAGTACAGGCTGGGACTTTGGAGGCCTCGCGACCCGAAAGTAATAACTCACAAGTAATTTCAAAGGAACTTATGTATTGCACAAGTTGCGCCAGACCATTAGACCGCACTCTCAGATGTTGCGGGGTAAATACATGTGCATGTTTTTTCTGTTATCATTAGATGCCAACTTGTTTGGTGTATTTTTCTTTTATCACTAGATTAGATACTGAATTTTACTGTGCATTTTTGCTTCGCTGAAGGTTATCGATTATGCAAAAATTAAAGCTGACTGGGAGTTCTCTGTGAATCAGTTCCATTTCTTTGTGCTTGTGGGAATCAAAATTTTCCCTAATAAAACAGTTGCCGTACCGATTTGAGATGCTGCTTTCTGTGGTTTGTTTGTTGATGCCATAAAATTGGCGCGTGCGGTATAGTTGTTTTGAAATTGTTGGCATTGGTTGAAGATTAAGGGCGTGTTTGGTAAGTTGCAAAACATTTGCAAAATGCAAAAAGTTTTGCAACTTTACATTTACAGTTGTTTGGTTTCGTTTGCAAAATGTAAAATGCAAAACACTTTTGCAACTCTTCTTTTCCCACTTGCAGTTGCTACAGTTAAATTTGTGGTCACGTAAATCTCACTTTTACACTTATATTTTTCCACTTGCAGTTGCTACAGTTAATTTTGTGGTCATGTAACTCTCACTTGTACTACACTTACAGTTCAAAACAGTTACTTGATAATCAATATATAATTAAATATTATTAAATATTTAATATTTTAATAGTGTTCAATTTCTTATTTAATTATTTAATTATTTTATATTTTTAATCTTTAACTTTTTTATTGTTTTAATATTTAATATTTTACTATTTTAATTTAATATTTTAATTAAATATTTTATTATTTTATTAATACTTATTCCATTTTTTATTATTTTATTTAGAGTTAATATTTTATTAATATAACAGTATTATACTTTAATATAAAATTACTATATATTTAATTATTTATTTTTAATATAAAAAATTACTTTATTAATATCATAATATATTTTATTATTATATTTATATTTTATTATGTTAATATTGTAATAATAATTAAGTATAATAATACTATAATGATAATTTATTATTAAATTATAATTATATTTTACTTTATTAATTTTATATTTCTATAATATTACAATAATATTATAATAAAATTTATATTATAATAATTTTCAAGTATTTTAATATTATAATATTATAACTATATTTTATTATTGTTGTAACATTTTTAATATTTATTAGTATTCTTAAAATTTTATTAATGTTCTTTAGATTTTCTTAAATTTTATATTATTTATTTAGTTAATATTTTAGTAATATTTTACTATTTATACTAATATTTTATTAATATTATTGTTATAAATAAAATATTAAGATTATAATTTTTATCTCAAATTTATTAATACAATTTAATTTGCAATAGTAGATTTAATTTAATAGTATTTATAATATTTAAATCACTGCTATAGTTAATTTTGTGGTCAACTTTTCCACTTACGCTTTTACATTACCAACCAAACACCGTAAAACACAATATACTTTACCATTTACACTTTCACTTTATCAACCAAACACCGTAAAACACAATATACTTTTTCATTTACACTTCACTTTATCAACCAAATACCGTAAAACACAATATATTTTCTCTGCTACAGTTCACTTTTTCCATTCTCATTTTACGACTTACGACTTGCGACGTTTTGCAACGAAACAAACATGCCCTAAGACAAGGTTTGGACAGTGAATTGTTATCTCGAGACACAGCTTTACTTTCATCGTGCAAGTCTTCGTCATATTCAATGGCTCAAGTTAATACACTCAGTGGTTTTTTTAAAATTATTTTAAATTTAAATCTTTCTTCTACAGTATTTTTTCCTCACAATTTATCCAAGCCACCCAAAATGGGATACTGGAAAAGCCAGTCTTTGAGAGAGTTCTGCAGCAGAAAACACGTTAATAGTTTCATCTTCTTTTGGGGTCTGATCTCTCTACAGGTTGCAGCGGTAATGTTGATGCCGGTGAAGCCATTGGATTCATCCACTATCAACAAACAGAAATTGGCTGCTTAATCCTTCAACTCCACTGACAAAAATTCCGTGAAACACTAGAATGACCATCCGCATACTACTACAAGACAATAAAAGGGTCCTAGGACAACGTAGTGAACTGGGTTCATAGGATAGGAAAAGTAGAGGAAATTGTACGAACATAAAACAATACATTTGTCGACAAAATTTTATGCATTAATCAACAGTCTCACAGTGCAAAATATTCCCCCATGAGAAAAGGATGGTGAAAGTCCGTGGAAGGCATACTGAGAAACCCCTACACGCAGATCCTCACAATCATTTACATCAAATGCCTGCAATCTACTAATAAGCCTCTTCACGATTCAACATAACACATATGTACATGGACACCACTAACTGGGATTTAGTTCTTCGACTCCTAAAATTCAACGCAGCGCATATCGTGTGCCTCTGCTGGCTCCTCCATGGTCGTCAAGCCCAGATATCAGTTCTACATTGCTGGAATATCAAACATAAAAATTAAAAAAAAAATAAAAAAGACCAGTTATCAAAATATCAACATTGCCATTTTAGTGCAAATTTAAATGTGCTACACGGGCAAACCCCAAACGACAACAGAAAAAAGAATGTAAAAACATTATAAAGATTTAATATCATCATACAGTAAACGAACCAGAAGAGCAATATTAATAGCATACATACAACATGAAACATATGATATGCATTTAAATCATAAGCGTGGAGCTACATACTTGGGAGATGCCGAGCTAGAATCATGATTTGCAGACACGTTCTTGTAAAGTTGAACAGAAATAACCCGCCCTAGCTCCCGCTGATGATTCCGGAGAACCCTGAAAACTCACATTTGACCCACCACTTGGAAAAAGTCCTGCAAGGAAGACAAAGGGAGAAAGACATGAGACATATATATACAGGGAAGTGAAATTATGGTGGAACTAGAGGGGATTGCATGTGATGATTGATGAGGGCCATATGAAGAAAAAGGTTATAATGAAATCTAGTGTATGAGAAAATAATTAATTCT
The DNA here is from genome assembly GCA_038442645.1 of Agave tequilana. NCBI lineage: Eukaryota > Viridiplantae > Streptophyta > Magnoliopsida > Asparagales > Asparagaceae > Agave > Agave tequilana. Next base: position 8,211 of record JAVJIF010012158.1, on the reverse strand, counting down.
TAGAAGACTTTTCCATGACTACCTGACATGCACAACCAGATCCACTTGCTCCCCTCACATCAGTAGATCCAGTTGGTCACATTCAGTAAGGTTTACACAATTTCTCTCCTAAGATCACATTCAAAATGTTTTACATGAGATCTCTCTCCTCAGATCAGACAGAAGAAACCACAAACTGAAAAAACTGCCATCCAAGGCAAATCCATGAACCATACAACATCAGCTAAAAGCTGAAACCTGCTACCTAGGATTGTCACAAGGATCACAAGGAGAGAGATAATGAGGAAAGGGAATATCAAACCTTTTTGTTCTAGAATAAGAAGGATGAAAACATTTACTCTTCGGCTCAAAATGATTATTTTATAATGTCAATCATGAAGATTGCACTTAAGTATGAAGATCTTACATTCACCTCCTGAAGATAATATCAGGTTAATTGCAAAAACCTAAGAAAGTAAAAGCAGGAATCATCTTCTGAGACTTCTGCCTTTTCAATTTTCCAATGTGATCCTCCTTTATTCCTTTTGCACCAACTTCACCCCCTGACCAGTAGGAAAGAAAGCACACTTAACTACCTGACAAGGCTAAGAATGAGCCCTCTATACAATGCTGCGAGAGTTCCCTAGAAACTAACTCGCAAGCCCCTCATGTTATATGCTAGAATGAGCTCTCCATGCAATGCTAGAATGAGCCCCTTATGCAATCCTATAAAAAGAATCATTGTTAAGGATATTTTGATTATGAGTACCAAAGAAAACAACAAATGAGTCATTACAGAAGTATAAATATTATAAAAGAAATTATAGGTACCCTTACCCTTACATGACAGGGCTCAGAAAGAACTAATTCAACTCAATAGCCAAGTTATATTGGGAGACTTAAACAAGGAGCTAAGAAGCAAGCAAAATCTTGGCAGTTTTCCTCTTTTGCCTACATTAGTCTATAGAAATTGAAATGAACACGAGCATAACTTAAGCTACTGCAATACATGTGTGAGGAGAACATGCAATGGCAATGATCATCTAAATGCATCTTTTTCTTGCACAAAATGCATATCCCTTCACCCTTTGAGCATTGGTAAATCAGCTCTTCAAACAATTTGTGTTTGTACTTTAAGGAGCCGGGACATCGAATAACCAGCTTGATATTAACAGAGTAGAGACAACCACTCCTGGAGAAATGGATGGAGGCCAATGGACTAAAATTCGTAAAAGAAGAAAAACCTTAGTAATTCTCAAGATCGCTGAACAGAAAGAAGATAGGGTGCCATCTTTAATGGAAAGGTACAGATAGAGCCTTTGGAAGTCTTCGGCCAATTAGACATAACCTAAGTCAGAGATTCGTATTACATAACAAACTTTGAGAAAATGTTTAACGGCAGCAACAACAGAATAAACAAAGAAAAGAAAAGAACACAACAGTTTGGGGTTGCCTACAAAACTCACTTCGCACAAATGCAAATCTTTGCACAAAGCCGACTAACAGAACTGGAGATCAATGCAATAGTAAAAGAGTAGTACAACTTGTTAGTCTTGTAATCAGATTCTCTGATGACAATACAACTTAAACAATCTAGCTTACATTCTTCATGAATATGATCTTCTGTCACTTTTGAGTCCAATCATAAGAATCGAACCCGATGAATTCTAATGTCCATTCTTATGATCTTCCATACTGGTTCTTGTTTTACATTCAATGATGGTTCACCAGTCAGTAAGTAATGCTTATCATTTGGGACTTGATTTCTTTTGTTTCCTATCATGTTTTGATAAACTGACATGGACTCCTTGATTTACTTAACAGAAGTGGAAAATCACCATATCACTTATGAGTAGTAAATGGGTGCAGCAACCCAACGCATCACGAACCTTTCTATAACAAGAAGGATTTGTTATAGAAAAGCAATAAGCAACGTAATTAGAGGTGTGATTGGATATTCAAAATATCTTATTCTGCTTCATATCAGCGTCCATTTAAGAAAATGCAGATAGTAATAATTGGTATCCCCACCATTTAATAATCGCTCCGTTTTTAGTATCCGCTTAAAAGTAAATTATCTATATACTTTTATCACTATTATATATATATATATATATATATATATATATATAGAGAGAGAGAGAGAGAGAGAGATATATATATATATATATAGATAGAGAGAGAGAGAGAGAGAGACTTGTGTAGTTCCGGAAGGATTCAAGCCCGAATCCTTCCCACTCAAATACGAACATCCGACATTCAAATATAAGATCCACTCCATTGATGTTGATCTATATTATTTAAAGTAACTAACAATCAAGTGTTTTGAATACTTTTTGTCCATCCAACAAGCGGCGCAAAATAGACGGCCGAAAGTAGTGAGTGGTTAAATTTATGTCTTTAGACGTACAAATTCTCGATCCGGCCATTTGATCATGCTCTAAACATTTAAAAATCCTACAAATCAATTTTTGTTATGTTTCAAATGTTCTACACCGTTAAACGAACCAACTCAATATTTAGGCCGTTTGTTTCTCCCCTACTTGATGCATGGATAAAAAGTATTTAAATACTTGATTTTTGGTTTATAGATACTTGAAATAATATAAATCAAACGACTCGGTTCGAAGACTCGGCATTCCCACTCAAAATCACCCGAATTGATTTTTGGTTTATAGATAAAATACTTGATTTTTGGTTTATAGATACTTGAAATAATACAAGGATTTGAGCCCGAATCCTTCCCACTCAAAAATCACCCTTCGACATTCGAATACAAGATCCACTCCATTGAAGTTGATTTATATTATTTCAAGTATCTATAAACAAAAATCAAGTGTTTTGAATACTTTTTGTCCATCCATCAAGCGGCGCAAAATGGACGCCCGAAAATAGTGAGTTAGTTAGATCTATATCTTTAGACATACAAATTCTCGATCCGACTATTCCATTATGATCTAAACATTTAAAAAACCCTACAAACGAATTTTGTTAGGTTTCAAATGTTCTACACCGTTAAACTAACCAACTCACTATTTAGGCCATTCGTTTTTCTCCTACTTGATGCATGAGCAAAAAGTATTCAAAACACTTGATTTTTGGTTTATAGATACTTGAAATATATAAATCATTTCAACAGAGTGGATTTTGCATTCGAATGTCAGAAGGTTGAATTTGGATGGGAAGGATTCGGACTCAAATCCTTTTGGAAGGACACAAGTCTCTCTCTCTCTCTCTCTCTCTCTCTCTCTCTCTCTCTATAATATATATATATATATATATATATATATATATATATATATATAAGATTTTCTTTTCGCAAATTAGTATTTTGATTCATTAAATTTGGTATTATAATATCAATTTCAATGAGTTTATATAGGGTTTCTTGCTATTTTTTAAAATTTGTTCAGTATTATGCAATATTCTAGCATAATAGGATATTATCTGAATTTGAATAATACCAGCAGATTCAGATATCATTTCACACATCTATCAGAAAGAAGACAGAGTGCCATCTTTAATGGAAAGGTACATATAGAGCCTTTAGAAGTCTTCGGCCAGTTGGACATACCTAAGTCAGATATTCGTATTACATAACAAACCTTATGGAAAATTTTTAACGGCAACAGCAACATAATTGAAAAGAAAACAACAGTTTGGGGTTGCCTATAAAACCAACTTCACACAAATGCAAATCTTTGCTCAAAGCCTAGTAATAGAACTGGCAATCAATGCAACTGTAAAAGGGTAGTACAACTTGTGAGTCTTGTAATCAGATTCTCTGATGACAATACAACTTAACAATCTAGCTTACATTCTTCATGAATATGATCTGTCACTCTTGCGGCTCTGAATAAGAATTTCCCATAATAAGAATCGAACCCAATGAATTCTAGTGTCCATACTTATAATCTTCCATACTGGTTCTTTTTTTACATTCAATGATGGTTCACCAGCCTGTAAGTAATGCTTATGGTTTTGGGACTTGGTTTCTTTTGTTTCCTATCATGTTTTAATAAACTGACATGGATTCTTCGATATACTTAACAGAAGTGGAAAATCACCATATCACTTGAGTAGTCAACAGGTGCAACAACCTGACGCTTCACGAACCTTTCTATAACAATCATGGTTCAAAGACTCGGCCGAGTCGGAGACGAGTCGGCCGAGTCGTATCCGTCTCGGCCCACTCCGAGACGAGTCCGAGTCACGAGTCGGTCGACTCAACTCAGAGGAGACCGACTCAGCCGAGAATTGGGTTGACTCGGTCGACTCGGCATTATGATGATGATTTTGTGCCTCATCGCAATTCAATGTGGAAATAACTACATTAGCATATATTTATGAATGTAGTTTGTGCAATTTACTATATTATGTATGTATTTTGATATGCTTCTACTGACGACGCGTGTATTTATGATTTCGCTTTATGTTTAGTGTGCTAGGTGATATATTTTGGACATGTAATACATAAACGTGGATATCTACATTTTTTAAAGATTTCTCGTGATTTTTTCAGAATTTTTTGAGCTTTCTATGTAGCGTTTTGCGTGTATCGTCTGATACCGATCCGAGTCGCCGAGACCGATCCGTCTTAGTGCCCGCCAAGTCGGCGGCCGAGACCGCGACTGTGAACCATGATAACAATAAGGATTTGTTATAGAAAAGCAATAAGCAACGTAATTAGAGGTGTAACTGGATATTCAAAGTATCTTAATCTACTTCATATCCACGTCCATTTTAGAAAATGCTAATAGTAATAATTGGTATCCCCACCATTTAATGATCACTCCGTTTTCAGTATCCGCTTAAAAGTAATATATATTATCTGTATATTTTTATTACTACTATATATACACGCATATAATAAAAATAATACATATAATTTTTTTTAAAATTAGTAATTTGATTCATTAAATTTGGTATCGTAATATCAATTTCAATGAGTTTTATATAGGGTTTCTTGCTATTTTTTAATTTGTTCAGTATTATACAATATTCTAGCAGATTAGGATATTATCTGAATTTGAATAATACCATCAGATTCAGATATCATGTTCACATATCTATCAATTATTAAATCAGATTCAGATGGCAGACAATGTTTCAGATTCGATTCGAATGTCATGGAATCCAGCCCTAGATGTAATAGTGCATGGAGTGCATTGTTACTGATTTCTATAACAAACACTTTTTGTTCTACAATTGGGAAATCATGTTACCATGGTCAAAATTCTCTCCTCAATACTCCCTTTCGTGTTGTTACATAGATAAGAATGGTCCATTGGCCTTTGACAGAGAGAAACTAGAAAGACTATCGACATGATCCTATCCTATACAAACAAAAAAGGATCTCCATCACATTCTCTTCCTATCCTATTTTCAGCTCTTTAGTACTGCTCACCGTTTCTCCTTCATTGAAATGTCAGTGGCATCCAACTGAATATGAGGATTGAAAACCGCTTATTGAAGTTCCATCACTAAAACCTAGACACTTCTCTCCAATACCCATCTCCAGCCACTTGTCCTTTTCCTCCTTTTCACCCCCCCCCCCCCCCCCCCCCCCCAAACTCATCTCACATCTCCCAGTCTCACGTCTTTCATAGATCACTTTCTACAAACAAATTCTTCTGTGTTTTACCTTGTTATGAACATATGTGGAAAAATATTATGTAGTTTACATATATCAGTTGCATGCATGGAAGCCTTGAACAGTTACAATCTGATTTTCCCCCATGTTTGCATCTGTTCTGGACATTCTAAAATGAAATGTCGAGAGAAGTTCAACTCATGTTGCATGCCGTAGTAAATACTTTTGACACCAATCTATATTTCTGCAATTATCTCGAGATGCTAAGATGCAGAACAATAAAAGAAGTAAATATGTAACCTACCCAAGAACCGTTCTTGAATCTAGAGTTGGTACTAAAACTTGGATTGCACCAAGAAGGTGCCAACTGTTAGTAAAATCTTTATACAACAGTTTTAAATAAGAAGCTTTACATAACAGTTTCTTGTTTTCTATAAAAGAAAGTCTTTTACATAATAGTATATATGGAAGTATCCAAATGGAGAAACTGAATACAGCTTTTACGTTCTAGTGTAAGATTTCTTTCTTCTTTCTATACTCGAGTTAATTCTTAACAAAGTTGAAACTTTCCTAACATAATCCTAACTATTTTCAAGTTCTAAAGGATGTTTAGATGTAACAGCCAACTTGACTTAATGCGCAGTAGACAAGAAAGTCCATTCTGGTATTCGGATAATTTACTAGAAGATGAAATGGCTCAAATGTGCTCTACCATACACCGCATGCACAAACTTCCATTTGCCTTAAAATAAAGAACTCAAGCAAAAAAAATAATAATGGAATAAATCAGTTATTAAAGATAAGCAAAATCATGAGCACTGCTTACCTTGCCAGATTATCACGAAGCAGAAAATTATTGTAATAACTAAGGCAAAGAGGTTGCAACCAGAAGATGTTGACTTGGCATTCTTCGTCCTCTTTAAAGCTCTCATCCTTTCGATCCTTGCCCGCTTCAACGTTGCAATCTCAGAGAACTCTCGTATCAGCTTCTGGTCAGCAGCATCCATTGACGGGGCCCTTGGAGGCCTAGGAGGTTTAGGAGCTTCTTACAACTCTTCTTGTTTGTTTTCTTGCCTCCCACCATCTTCTTCTCCAAAGGACTCAGCTCTTCTCCTCCAAATCTCTTGTCAACCAAAACCTCCCCATTCTCAAGTGGGGCCTCAACAGGATTCGAGTAATTGTTTCCCGAGCTCACATCTTCTTCATTTTTATTTGATCTATCAGAACTCACAAAGCCATTCCAGACCCTACTCAATAAGTTCGTGGAATTACAATTGGGGGAAGTTTCCTCATCACCTACTGCATTAGTGCCAATTTCCAAATCGATAGCATGATCTCTTTCTCTTGGACTAACAAAATCCACTTGAAACCATGATTCTCTCCTTTTAAATCATAAATATAAAATATTGTTCTTTCCTAATTCAGCACAGTCTCAAATCTTCTCTAAATATCCATAATCGCTCTCTTCTTCTTATTTTAATCAAAGACAGGCGACCAATTATAAAAACTCAGGAGCATCATTCATCCCCTTTTCCTGCAAAAAAAAAATAGACAGACAGCACCGTCAAAAATAGAGCTTTCTAAGATCATGCCGTCCTGTTGTCAATTTTACAAAAAAACAAGTTTTCTTTCTAAAATTTATAAAACTCCATCCTTTTGCGCAAAATAAACTCTAAAACCCTAGAATTGAAGATCACAGCAATTCAAAACCTATAACACTAGAAAATCAATGAGATCAAGATAGAAAACAAACACTTCACAGCTCTAAAGCTTAAGTGATGACAATAATGAACAAATTAAAAGATCCATCCATTCAATGATTAAAATTTACCTAACAAAAGCAAATGCGGGTCATAAGTTCCTCACAAAACCAAATATTGTTGGCTGAAATCATTTGAACCCCCGGTGCTCCACCAAAACTCAGCCCTAAACCCTAGAAATCCAAACCCACCCCCAAATTCACAACCCTAACCCTACGACTTGCAATAAAAAGAACATTCAAATGTTCGAATAGAGATAAGGACGCTTACCTCGTAGTCGTAGATCCGATGGATTCTTATAAAACCCCAGAGCGAGAGAGAGAGAGAGAGAGAGAGAGAGAGAGTGGATAACGGCTTGCTCTGCGAAAAATTCAAGAGCTCATACAGCTAATGCTGCTGCATCGACAAATGCGAAAGAAAAACAGAAAATTCCAAAAAAAAATTGAAATAAAAAAATTAAAAAATAAAGGAATTTAATTCGCTCCCCAAAAAGAAAAGAAAAGCGGCACGAAAAGGACGAAGTTTCAGGTTCTGGAGTTAATAATGGAAGGGAAAAAGGTGCGGGCCTAACCTGGTAAATCTGGGCCGTTGACTGGGCAGGCCAATTGGATTCGGTTGATCTAGCGACGGATCCACAAAGATTCGGTGTGCGGATATTTTTGAATTATACGGCGAATAAAACTGGTTAAAAGTGTGCGCAGGTGTCGGTGGGCTAGGGGCGAATTAATAACTCCTTATTTCCCTTCTTTTTTTCTTTTTTTTTCTTTTTTTGGGTTTGCTGAATCTGGACGAAGAAGCGAGAGACGAAATGAGCTATGGGTTTAATTGCTGCATGAATTTTCTTAGTGGCCAGTTGGGTCTTATATTAATGGTGCAAAG